>BGPT01000133.1:151271-180290 GCA_003297045.1 Symbiodinium sp. clade C Y103 | reverse complement strand
GTATGTATGTATGTATGTATGTATGTATGTATGTATGTATGTATGTATGTATGTATGTATGTATGTATGTATGTATGTATGTATGTATGTATGTACTACATATACATGTATGCATATACATACATATATACATGTATGCTATATACATACATACGTATGCGGATACTATGCCGTCTTGATTGATGTTGTGTACGATACTAGGCTTCCTTTGGATGGCCATTCTTGGTTCATAAACTGTATGAAGGCCGAGGACAAATAGAAACGGTGCATCGTGGCCGGGAAGTTGGAGTTGAGTTTGTGGTTGCCTTCCTGATTGTTTATTGGTCTTGGATCTTGCATAGTGATACCATCGCAAATGCGGGGACTAGGAGCGTGTCAACAAACGGTGATCCTCCAAATCCACCCAATGACCCCAAGCTCTGAAAATACCGGCAGACACCAAGGCACTAGAGTCACTAGATTACCTTGGAACAAAGGCCTGTCAACTGATTGCTGTAAGTGATTCCAAACCTGCAAAACGAACCATACCTGTCACCCCAAACATGACGATGTTCAGTTTACATTGCAAAGCGGCAAATTCAGGCCTTTCACCTGAATCATCACCAGTAAGGACGGAAGGGAGAAAATGATAGAACGATTCTCCAATTCTTAGTTGGATCAGGTCTCAATCTTCAGTGAGTCTTCATTATTCATTATCATCCGCCCTTAATTGATCGACTACGTAATTGTAAATACTTGAGCATCCTCATGTTGAAGCAGTTTAGTCGAGCCATCGCTGCGCATCCCTCATCATTGGTGGCTATCCCCATCGGTAGATCCTAGAATTGTTTTTATTATCCCAACTTATTTCAGTCATTTTTCATTTCCTTGCCATGCACATCACAATCGATTCCACTCACTTGGCCGGTTTTGATTTCCCTGTTCGGGTAGCTTGCACCAATGCTTGGAGGATACTATCTCACAAACAACGGATGGATAAATCCCGCAGGGTTGAAACAATTGTCAATTATACACTGGATGACAACCATCAGTCTTTCAGTGATCGCGTTTGAAACCCACGCTAAATCCATAGTCTGGCCATCTCAAAGCAATGTGTATCCATGTATATACACATGTATAATCATGTATAGATGTAAACCCATTTCTGTAAAAATACATACAGTATTGTCACATAATGTCACATACATATTGACAATGTGGATGTCTAGGTGTAAATATGTATAGGCACATTATATGTGTTATATGTATATATGTATATATGTATATATGTATATATGTATATATATGTATATATATGTATATATGTATATATGTATATATGTATATATGTATATATGTGTATATGTATATATATATATATGTAATATGTATATGTACGTATGTATATATGTATATGTAATATGTATATGTACGTATGTATATATATATATATGTATGTTTGTATATATATATATACATATGTATACATATAAATAGATAAATAAATATATCTATATATATATATGTATATATACATGTGTTTATATATATATACACACACTATGTATATACATATGTATATATATATATATACGATATATTATGTTTTGTCCATTGTGGATGGGCCATGGTCGCTCTGGTGTCGTTTCAAAATGGCCTGAGGCTCATCATCGCTGTCGCTGCTCTCTGCACGACTCTCGGCCTTGACGGAGATGGATTTGGCCTTGGAAATCTGGCTGGCAATGAATCAAAATGGTTGTGCCGCTGGTACGTGGCTTTCACATTCAGTTTTCGCATGTTTTCACATCTAGATACAAAAGCACATAAACTCCCATCCATCACTTGTGGGTATAAAACGCATAAGCATTCACAATCTGCATGTGGCATGTAACCTATCAAAACGCGTCAGATGATACCATTACCAGGTACCACTACAAGATAAAGGTATGCGGTACATGTAACATTATAATTATAACCTTTCCCAGTGTATGGGATCCAAAAATGGCCAAGATCCACTGCATTCCGCCAGGGTTTCTTGGGATAAAAAAACAGAAAGAAACATCCTGGATCCCGAACCCTCCCCCAGAAAGTAGATGGCTGGTCCTCCATCTTACGGAGGTTCCCGAATGAACATGTATCAAACAATCCTGCCAAACTATATTATATCAGATTTTGACATTTGATATGTATATAATATACATATGTATATGTAATTATATGTATATATATATAATAATATATATAAATGAATGTTCAACCTCACAAATTTGATATTATAGGTTTCGAGTTACAATTGCATTCAGTCAACTGCATCGTCGCTGTGACTACAGCTAACAGCAGCGGAGAGAAGTCCACCTACGACTAAGACAGGATGTAGTTGACAACAAAGGGGGCGACCAACCAAGTGTAGGTCTGAAATGCAAAGCATGAGGCAAAAACACCAACGTCCATGGGAGCATAAGCTACCGACTCGGTGGGGCATATAACAAGTGACACATGTGGGACCCCAGAGATATGCCAGCTCCGAAACGACTCTTTCATGAGGACATCATTAACGACAATGGAGAGATAGCTCAGCGAAATTGAAGATGTACGTGCATTCACGCAAGCAATGAAGACAAGGCTTCCCTAGACATGTCTGACCAAGATCCTCCGCAACAGGTCGTCTCCATCACCAAGGCATCCGGACCACGCTGTTGAAGCAATCAGCCCACCAGTTGTCCCACTGCTCCTGGGCGGGTCAGCTGGAATCAGCTGGAAGCTTTTGCGAAAGGCGCAAGGCTGAAAGGCTAAAAGGCTAAAAGGCTACGGTGAAAGTTTTGAGTTTTTGGGCTAAAAGGCGCAAGCTCAAAATCCACACGTGGCACCACCTGGCCCTGTCTTCCGGCCTCGGATTTGCGTTTCTCAATGCCTAGGCCTTTCTTGTCCTCCCGCCTCTCACCCTGCCGCTTGGAGAGGTGGTGTTCGGAATTTGAGAGAACGTATGAGAACGTATGAGAACGTTGATAACAGAGAGAATAACCGAGATCTGATGTGGTCTGATATGATCCAATTATTTGCTGGTCGCATCGGAAACCCCTGGACTTCAATACATGCTCTGCGAGAAGTGCAGAAGACATGGCATGGATTTGGAAAAACTCATGCACATTGTACACCTTCATCCAGACGAGAGCCTGCACTTCCATTTGTATACCCGATATCTATCCATGTCTACTGTGCTATACTATGCTAATACAGCCCACATCTTTCATTTGCTTTCATTTGACCCCTGGAGTACACCTGGTACGTCCACTACCGTCCACTTGCCCCATGAAGTGCCTGTACACACTCCGTCCGACCGTTCTTCAGCCGACCCAAGCCTTGACCTGGCCCAAATCCCGATAGGCGTATATCGGTAGTATCTCGGAAGTATCGCGGTATATTCTAAATTCTACAATAACATTTACAATTTTAATCATTTTTATATATTCGGAGGTACATTTTGTATCAATATGTTGTGACATGTTGAAAGAGAACTGCACACAATCCCACAGGGGAAACAACACACAGGCACCCGCAGCTGATTCCACTAAGTAGAACTCACATACAGACAGTTGCTCCAAACTCAAGCATCCAAACATCAGTCGCTCATAGCAGCCAGTTTTGCATTGCAAGACCTTCCGTCCAGCCGTACTTCATCAAAATCTTCTTTCCAATGTCTGACTCAAAGGCCCTGCCCAAGGCCGGTGGGGGATGTCAATGGCACGGGCAGGTCACGGGTAGGTCATGGTAGGTCACCAGCAGGGATCCTGCAAATGCTGCTTAGATGTTCAGTGGGCCATAGTGGGCCTTAGTGATGATTTCCTTGTAGAATCTTGAGATCAGCAAGGAGTTGTTCAGATTTCAGCAGGTCAATCCTTTTCGGAATGGCCGTTGTGCTGCAATGAGCACAAAAAGATGCGTGGCGAACCAAGCCAGATCAACAAGAAAAACGTGGACAGTTTCCCAAGGTTCTCCCTCACAACTTCTCATTTCACCTCGAGCTGCTGACACCGCTGCTCTGTGCCAAACGCTGGCGGTATTTGCCTGGCAACGCTCTGTGGCAGTGAACACGCAGCCTGCCATTCTTAGATTCTTGCATCGTCTTTGCCTGTCCCAAGTCAGCTCAAACTGAATTCTCATCCACGAGGACTCAAAAGATCTGAAAAGGGCATCTGTTGGGACGGGCAACTGCATAACAAGATGTTTCGAGATGTACCAGGATCAGGGACGAATCATGGAAGATTATCTCCACAGCTCCAAACAGCCAGCGGCACTGGCCATGGCGCCGTGGATGGCACCTGATGCTGGGAGGTTTGTGCGTGGATCAGCTGCTTCAGGTGCTTCGTATTGTTTCCAGGAACACCTGTTGATGGAGGAAAACCCATAGAATATCATAGAATCTCTATTCCACACGAATCCCACAGTCTACTGAGGATCTATTGCTTTTAAATAATGCGGTCAATCAGAAAAGATGTTGTACCTTGATGTAGCTTGTCTGTTTTCAGTGGTTTTAACACGCTTCGTACCCAACAAAATGACACATCCATTGTGGCGTGCATATGGGTGCAAATATGTCTTGAAACTATCCATGTATTCCCGTCACGTAATGCCTCAATGCACTTCTTCACCACCTTGAACTAATACGAGCATATTTTTGGGTTGGTCCGTTCGCAAAAGAACTTTAAAGGAAATTTGGCAAAGATCAGCTTGGGCTTGAACTGTTCAATTTCAAAGCCTCTGATGCCAGGGCCTACTACATGCCAACAAATATCCCAAACCACCATGGCGCCTCGCGCCGGCGGCGCAACCAGCTGGCTATCCCCGAAATGGTAGCGGCAAGGTGCACAGTCATTGTCACCCCCAGAGAATTCGGAGCAGAAGACCCAACTTCATGGATCGCTTGGTGTTTTTTTTTCAATGAACATACTCCTCGCACGTTTTCTACCGATCTCAAACTTCAAAGTTCATAATTCCGTGGTTTTTATTTGCTTATGTTCAACCGTCCGCTCACACACCTAAATAGGCAAAAACATGCAAAAACCTTTTGCTCAAACTTGTTCACTTTGTTTGTATCTGACGTGTTTATGACATTTTATGACTAATCCGCAAGTATGGTGACCTCCGGATTCTTCGGCAATCTCTGTGAAGAAAACCCAGTGGGAAGTGACTCGAGTCACCATGGTTCCAGCTGGTTCCATAATGTTCCATTATCCTTTGCCATCCTCCTATCAGGCAGGGTAGCCTCTCTTCCTTTGAGTGAAACAGGCACAAAATGCTGACTTTTCTCAACTTTCCGACAGCCTGAATTGGCGACGAACGTTGGTCAGATCCAGCCCACTCTGCATCAATATCACCAATGAATACCAATGAATCTTGAATGAATCTCATCAGCTGGAGGAACCAAAACGTTTCCAAACCGTGTTGGCTCATGTGGGATGCGGTCTAGAAAGTTTGATAAGCTCATTGGATAGGCATCTACAGTCAAGGTGGGAACCTGACTAGGGGACCATGCCTACAGAGTTCACATGTTGTTAATCGCATGAAACAACGACATAGTTGTGGGATGTTGTGAGTAAACATGCGCTCAGAAGCCTACAGACTGGCTAGTTACTTCTAGTGTGCTGGCATGACATTTCGGGGTACTCAATTTGGTCAATACTTGGCTCAATGATTCCAAGAATCTCGCAGGATCTGACCTCTGCCAGGATCCACGTGCGTCCACGTGTGCACCGCTACGTTCAGCGATACCCTGGAAACTTGGCATTTGAACCCAACAATTCCAGCAACTCTCTCCTGTTCATCAACAGCATTTGATTCATAAATAAGCTGTTTAACATTCCATTTCATATCATAGCATCAAACGATCTCAAACAGTATCAACTAGGCCATGATAGAAATGGGATGACATCAATTTGGGTTCACAGCAACGGCACGGCTAGTGGAAGACATCATCTGCGTGCTACGTTGACTACTGGAAGATCTCTCAGGCATAAAGAATATGATATACTGACATAATCTGATATACTATGATTGATCTATAATGAATGACTGTCATCGGAATGAAATCGTTCAAACCGCTTTTTGGGGCGCCCAGTTTTGACCCAGGTCTATATGTCTTGCCGAGGCTTGGCATCATGGTGGCTGCAAGAGATCTCTAAAAAAGTATGGAAGGGAGTGGAAAGATCGAATCCCCAATGAAGCAACAAACTATAGATCTAGTATGATCTAGTACGCAGACATGTAGATACAAGCATTTCTTTTGCGAAGCTTTCGCGGCCTGCCTTTAGTTTCCACTTTCGTGGCATCCATGCAAAAATTCATTTTGGCAGAGCTATAGGGGATATGGCGGATATGGGATGAGCTCCTTATCTGCTCAAGAAAGAGAAGAGACGGATTCAACGGATTCCCAAAGAGCGATTGGGAGACAAACAGAGACAATGCAATCCTACAGAAGCCCTGCTATGTCACGTGCTTGAACCTGTGCATGCCGATTGCATCCAATAATCGCAGTATCTTGACCTGTCTCGACCAACCTTGGGGCTATGTCGAGCTAGCAAGCTCGTGCCGTTTTGCTTTGAGAGAAGTTCCGCTAACTACAGCCCCACCAAGGGTAGAGACACTCGTAGTGAACACTGGCTCTATGGAGTTCGTGAGGTCATTTGTGGTGGACACATGTGGACCCCTAGGCACTACCATGCACTTTGGAATCTGGTAGAAGGTCGCTGCCCTGATCGAATGGTGGACATCAATGATATCAAACCAGTAGATATCAATTAGATATCAAATGAATTCAAATGATATCAATAGATAATAAATATCAGTAGATATTCAAGACACCAAGACGATTCAACCGCATTCTCTCCAACTCAACTGCATCACTATGGATTTGCATTCATGGGCTATGCACCAAACTCACAAACTCTTAATGCATGTGTCTCCTGCCTTGCTGGGCAACCTGTGTAGGTGGTGACCCCGTAAGGGTCGCAGGCAAAAAAGGGGCCCCGCAGGCTCCGACGTGGCTCAATCGCAACTCATTACAGTACTTGACCGACCTGCACATTGGAATCCCCTACTCCAAGATATGCCAGAACATAGCATTGACTTGCATTGACTACTTCGCTGATCTTAGCAGGCACTTGATGGTTTAATGCAGAACAGAGACGTGGTCTGCTTGCCAGTGCTGAAATGGTAATATAAGTCTTTTTCACTTGACTCCTTTCCAACATTCTCCAACCATTTCTGCATGGGACAAATATGTTAGAAATGCTTTGCAAACGAAACATATTTACTCGATTCCAGCCGTATCCATTTATATCCATTGACACTTTCATGGATGAGAACAAGACCCTTCAGCCGCCCCTCACGCGCCCTCACTGCCACCCATTGGCTACGCAAAGTCGCGTGAGAGCCTGACGTGCGAGCATGGAAATCCTTTGGGATGAAACCGCCAAGAATCTCATAGGATTGGTGCTTGAACCGGGTCAGAAAGAACTAGCAGATGCTTTAAATGCCCTCAGTTTCTGACCGGAAGTAGCTCCATGTCCACCTTTCGGTCCTCCTGCCGATCAGGCACATTCTTGGACAACTGTGACACTTCCGGAGCAGCTTGTTTTTGCTCCAATATCATGGGAGGATTCCTACGGTCCTACGTCAAGATGGTTGGAGCATGTTGAAAAACAAGCATCGATGTGGTTCTGAAATTTCTGAACGGGTCTCTAGCATTTTCTAGCCATGCCAGCCAGTTCATAGCCAGTTCCAGGATCAGCGACATTCCTGGGAGGAAATTAAACATAATCCAAACATACCAAAAAACAACAGGTTCGGACAAATGTTTAATTTAACATTTTTTTGTATATTTGGATGCTGAGTTGTTGGGAAGGCGCCAGCCTAAGTACAAATTCCCAACAATTCAGCATCCAAATGATCCAGTATGTCAGAGATCCAAATGATGTAGAAGCCTTGCTCTGTCTGAGAGCAACAGGCTTTGCCAGCCCTCAATCTGACAGATCCCGGACTTGAGAGATGCAGGGGTCGCATCGGGCACCTGTTTTCCAAAAAACACTCCCACAGCTCATCATTTTGACTCATTTGAACAATCGCTAATTTGCTTCCAGCTTGCAATTTTGAGGCAACTGCGGCAACTGTGCTCTCCTTTGTGGCATACCTCTCGGCGCCTCAGCGATCAGGTGCCAGTGCAAATCATCAACACGGAAAATTCTCCCTTCCATTTCTTTCTTCTGTGCTTTTCCCCTTTCTAGTTCAAGGTTCAACATGATCAAAGCTCTGTCTCCTGGTAGATCACTTAAACCTATCTCCCTATGAAAGAAGGTAAACCGTGTATGACCCTTGAGGGCATACAGACTCCACAGCCCCACCTGAACTCAGAGACTTTTTCTCTGCCTGCTCGGATCAGTTGGAAGGTGGATCTTTCGGTTTTCAGGGGCGCCAGGGAGATGAATTACTCCAAGCACTGGAAGGACAAGCAAAACAGATCAATGGCAAAAAATAATTGTTTGATCAAATGTAGCCTTTCTTGAATTTGAACGCCTCTCTTGAAACACATTTTGGGGCATGTTCGCTACCAACACTAAAAATGTATAGCAAAACCAACGTGTCCGTTGTGATAACAGAAGGATCTTCGTCTGCTCCATGTCAAAGATTTTAATCCTCCACCATCCGCATACGATCAAAGCCCTAAATGTGATTGATAACTGATAACATTCTTTCAATAGGAACTGTCTCTCCATTCTGCTTCCTGATTCCAGTTTCAATCCTTCTGAAACAAAGTCAGGTCATCTTCATAGAACAACTGGCCGTGGTTCAACCATGGGGCAGCTGTTTGGACCCACCCAAATTGTCATTTTGGATACTTCAATACGTATGTAAATCAACAAGTTTGAGGAGTAAATCCTTTAGAGCCATACTCAACATGCCCAACTGTCAACCCAGTCCACATGCTCATACATCAACTGAGCCAACTGGCACCCCGCAAACGCCTCCAGCGGTTTTTTAGGTTTGGCCTGCTTGGCTGCTGCCTGGCGGTGAAATATGAGGTGAAGAGCGAAGGAAGCCGCCCAAGAATCCAAGGATATCCAAGGCATGGCTGAGGATCCAACACTGCCAAAATCCAAAACCTGTTTGTGGTTGACAGCAAAAAAAACCAATCCGGCAATGATTTTGGCAGTTTTTGAGCAGGAAACCACATTTTTCTTCAGCCTATCAATGATTTTGAGAGACCCCCATGATCGGTAGGCGGCCACGATGGGACAGCAGGTGGAACTCAATCTGAGTTGCCCATCACACCCACAGAGTTCCGATGGAACACCTTGGGCTCATCCTTCTTTTTGCCATTCACCTGAGAAGGGCCGCCCGGAAGGGCATGCCCCAAGATACTCCTGGTATGACCGCATTCGGCAGTGGGGTACTGAAATGGATAGCCGGAAGATACAAAAAAATCCAAACGAATGTAACGAACGTTCTATGTTTTTCCTTTTTTTTGCAAACGATCTTTGATGACTTTTGGGACCTTAAATCTTCCCTGCGCCTCACGTTTGGGCTCCCAAAGCTCGGCTGAACTCCGAGGGGCTTTGGGCGCCTGTGGACATTCTGCAGACATAACCAGCAAGGCACGAAATGGTCTAACTTGGGAAAGTCATGGTACATGATATACGATTTCATATTATGATATCGATTGATATCTTATATGGTACTTGCATGTATATAATTACCTTTGCTTCCCCATAAAATCGGTACCACAGTATGAAACCACTAGGTAAACCATTGGAGTACCAAATACTATATATATTGAAATCACGCCATCGTTTAAGGGCCATATTATTGATGCTGTCTTTAAAACTGGTACAACATGACCCCAAAAAAAAATTATGCCCCAAACTCGTTTGTCACCAACCATATTGGAGCCTTGGAACAACTTAAACTGTATCTGTTGGTTTTAGTTGCACTCTGCACACAGTATTTGATAGATTGTGATGACCAGCCAATGTGTTCGTCCCAGTGCACAACTTTTTGGCCCAAAGATCTTGCGGAAGGATTGTAGATCTACCACGACAATTGTGATCCAAACTTGTTCCCATAACCTTCCAAATCAGTCTATATGTCTATGGCACAATATTCGTGACGCTCGCAAGTGGATGGTTTTGTACTGAAAGGGATAAACCAGTTGTTGTTGCAGTGGTACTATTATATGTTTGAGCCTGTTAGAGCTATACGGCTACCCATACAATTTCCCATCGATTTCCCTACATCCCCTACACTCCAAGCGGCCTGCGCGGGCGCATAGCTTTTGGACACAGCCTCACAGTCCAAGTGAGATTGCGACCCCCAGTTACGCTTGGCGGTAAAATTAAGATATCTATGCAATTCTATACAGATATCATTGTACAGATATCGGTGTATATACTGTATATTATAGATATCTTCATACAAGGCCCATATAAAAAGGCGATGACCATGTTTTTGGGCCAATCAAATGATAAATCATGGGCCCAACTCGAGACCTGCCCAAGCATGCTGTATTTTTGGCCCGTGGGTTCTCTCTGAACCTGAAAATCGTTGCTGTGATATGTTTTTTTTCCCGTCTAGCACTCCTTGTAGTAGGTCCATCCCTCTTGGGTCTGGTGGTATGGCATCTGGGGTGAATACAGCACCTCATGCTGCGGATCCAAACTCCGACCAACATCCAAGCATGTTGCAAACATATTGCAAAAGTACAGGTTCTGAAACGTGAGGCTATAGGTGACAAGTGGCCACAAATCATCAACTCTTGAGGCCGCCCATCCGCAACTTATCAAGTACATAATGGAGTGGCGTAAACGTCCCAAAAAGCCGTCGAACATGAAAGATGTTTGAAACCAACAGCCGTTCAATTTCATTGGATAACATTCCCATTTTTGTTGACAACAAAAGTGCATTTTTTTTCCGTGATTGTTGGTTCTTTCCCGATCTTTGGTTAAGATACCGGAAAACCAGCCATCTCAACCGTCTCCATCTCTATCATCTCCACCAGCCAATGCTGGGGCACGGGACAGGACCGCGGTCGTAGTCCGCCTGAGTCACATGGCCCAATCAGATCCACGACAGGATTAACACTTCATCTGCTTATCACGTTTCCGTGGAGATTTCTATGCCGTAAATGTCCGAAAATGGTGGCATACAAAAAGGATGCAATATGTCAATATGTCTCCATCATATCACGATTAAGCAGTGGATTTGAGGTATACCCCATTTTGATTATGTTAAGGCAAACCCATTTTGGAGCCACACACTGAAACCATGCAGAAATTTGGACTGCAACTCCACCAACATGTCAGGCATCCGCACATCCCACAGCAATATGGCACGTGTGGCACCATTGGTGGCACCCTCAGGCAGCCGCATCTGGCGTGCGGGGCGTTGCTGTCTGGGTTTGTAGGGGAGATTGCACACTTGTTTGGTTATGTTTGGTTCATCGTTTCTCCAGTGATGGTGGATGAGGTCTCATGTTTGAAATGGTTTACGTAGCAGACCAGAAGCAGCTGCAACAGTATGTTTGTCCTTAGCATGAAAATGTGTCACCATGGACCACGGGCTTTGTGGTAGTCCACAGCTACGAAACCGACCGTGGCATCCCATGATCCATGTCGCACGACCCGCGGCTGACCGTGGGTGGGATGTACTTCGCTTGCTCGAGCTCATCCACCTCAGTGAATGGCGGGGATCGTTGCAGATCGTTGCAGCCCAAGACTTGGACCGACTACAGCAGAAAAATCTGCAAGACCGCCCTGGAAATCGCTAGTCACCAAATGTCATACGACTAACATATCATAACATGTCATAACATGTCACAACCTCATAAGGCGCTGCTTCTATCCGGTTACACCCTTAGCTGGCGTTGCAATGAAATTGTTAGAACCTGATGTGAAGATTTCTCTCTCTATGCAACTTCTGCTAAAATTGTATAAACAAATCAAGTTTACCAGAATATATATATATTATATATATATATATGTATAGATACCTATGTATACATGTACATAAAATGACATAAATATCCACACGCCATACATTCTAAGCAGGAACCTGTTCGCAAGGATGAAGCAACGGCTGCGTACCTGTTGCCAATGTTGGTCCATCCTTTGTGCCACAGAATAGTCGACAATCTTTGGAGAATCGTTGGAGAATCTTCCAAGGAAAGCCGGTCGCCAATTCCTGTGGAGACCATCCACCATCCACTTGTTGGGTGCCCCAGACCCAGCCAGCCCTGCGATGTTCTGGTTTGCGCCAAGTGCCATCAGGACTAGGCCGGGCAAAGTTGGGCTGGCAGGGGAACTTCACAATTTGTTTTGTTAACATTTATAACCCTCTAATACCTTCTATAAATCAGAGATTCATCGGGCAATTCATTCTTCGATCCAGGGGCCAATGCTGAAGGCTCTTTGTACTTTGTAGTTTACGTACCCTCCAGGGTCACCTATCCCTTGACAGGGTTGACACTTGACGTTAGATAATGTTAGATCTCTTTAAAGTGATGTCAGGCTACCATATGTTACCATATGTTACCATACAGTATGATCCTATCATCTACCATGTGAATTCCGTCACAGGAGCTGGTGGCACAAGCTGCAAACAAGGCACCGTTTTGTCCAGCGGATTGTGGCGCCGTCCTGGCAAAATCATGTTGGAATTTGCATATCTTACTGTGGACTTACTGTAGGACTGTAGACCTATTGTTGATATTTGTTGATCAGGAATGATGGGGAGCGGGGATGTGCGGCAATGGGCAGATGCCTACAGTAAATCCATGGCTCAAATCCAAGCATGGGTAGGATCAAAAACGGTCCAATGGCTGTTGATATCCCATTCAAGGCTCTTAATGAATGGCCCTTGATGCTTGGGCTTTGTAGGGATTGGCAATAGCGACCGTTCAAATAATATTCTATGCATACTTTTTGCGGATGATTGGAATTGTCTCCCATTGACATGATCTATGGAGACTGGCAATCTTAATCTCAAAAATCCAATTTTTCCCCTTCATCTCTGAGTCATCTCCAAATAGGAAAACAACTCGGCTCCTCCAGGTCAATCTGCACAGCTCCATCGGCTTGATGGGCTTCTGGCGGGGGCTCCCTGATCCACTCCAGCACAAGCAACATGCGGCTGTAGTCGGCTATAGCCAAAAAGGATCAAAAAGGATCAAAAAGGATCAAAAAGGATCAAACAGCTTGAGGATGATTGAGACTTGAGGGAAGTTATGGGATCCCGCCCAGCTCTATCATCTTCAGCTTCTCGAATTCAATGGCAAACCACCCTGCCTAAGGCTCAAGAGTTGTGCTACACGTTCCGTCACGTCCTGGGAAGAGCAGTGGCCCGTGTCAAGTTTGGAGCATTTGAAGATGAAGCCAATTGATGAAAATCGTCAGCGATGATGGTCAATGATCCAGGTCGAAACCAATGCCTTCTCAGCTTTCTGGCCTTGGAGCAATCCGTTGCCATCCGTGACATGCTCTGGGGTGACAATTCCAGTGGACCACTTTGGTGGCTGTACTTATCCCAAACCGCCCAAACTGTAGCTGTCTGCCACCCTGTCCACTCCTCAAAAAAATGAAAAACATGAGAGCTACATGCTCGAATTCCAAGTTCCAAATTGTACGAATTCAACTCCTCGCTGAGCTTTCTGAGTTGTCCACACATTCTGCTCTCATCTGAGGCCCCCACTGAGAGAAAGCCAGGATGAAGCGTAGGGCGCGCAGAATTGTAACATGCTGAAGCAACAGGGATCAACAGGGTACAAAAACCATAAACAAAAAGAAAACAAAGGAACTAAAAAAAAACAAAGATACACAAAGCAAATAAACAAGAAATTAGCTGAGTTGTTATCGCTTAGTGGTTTCCACCGCCCAAGACGCATTTGAGGGCACCATGGCGATGATGCCAGGAAGTCCTATGTAGTACGCAGGGACTGAAATCAAAAAAACGATGAAACCACAATGGAAAATCATGTAAAATACTGTAAGATTTGCAATTTTTGAAGGCTCGCAGCGGGTGGGTTATGGACAAGACATCGCCGCTGTATCAGCATCTTGGCAAAGTTTACTTCCCAAACATGGAGGATATGAAGGCAAACGACTTATGAGAACTTTGGGTTGTGGTTTTCTCAGGGGTTGTTTGTTCATCTCTGCAGACTATATTACACAAGTTCTAAAATACATTCTATCAACTGCGCAGCATCATTCAAATGCCCTGCCATGCAAGCAAGTTCACAATTTGAAAAGAGCCATTGGCTCACACCGTGGGATTGGACATAACCTTGTCATACCTTGTCGATCTTTCTTGAAACCGGAATGCCGCTTTGGAGATGTTTCTTCAGACCAAACCCATTGGAAACGTCACATCAACTGAGGTCCCCAGCAACATCCGGCCCTCCAGCTTTGGCGGCTGCGGTGGCAGCCTGACAGCAACTGAGAAAATGACTCTGTCGTGAAGTTGGGAGGTTATAAAAGAAATGTGATCCGATATGATCTGATCATGAATCGAAAATAATTGAACGATATTGAAACTGAAAGAAAGCTTTTCTTTCCGATGTTTCAGTTGGCAAAGCTATTCATTTTTCCCCTCGGGCTGGAGTGCGTCTAGCCTTGGCCGCCGCCACGGCAGCAGGAGCTTGCGCTAGCTTCTCCATCCTTTTCCAACGGTGGTCCATGGTGAAGGGTGGGGGTGGGTTCCCGAAGGTTCCTGAAAGGATCCTGAAGGTAGAGAAACATGAACGGTGTACCATCGATCTAGCGACTGTTACCTGAAAAATCTGAGGATAAATATATACATATATATATATATACAACTATATAATACGTATATTATTGTTATATATATATATATAAATATGGTTTCAGAGTCGGAGTCTTCCAGGCGATTCGCCGGATCAATTTCCATCTCCCATTGGTAACCCATTTCTTGGCAGACAGTACTCGGAGCATAATTTAGTGAAGATGACTAAACGGTTCCTAGAAAGACTCTCAGCTTCCGCCTCCTGTGAACGTTCATATTGGGTCCCCAAACCAATGAAGTACAACGGAACACTAGTGTTGTGATGGTCTAAGGATTTTCCCACGGAGGATATCTCCTTATATAGTAATATCTGAAACATGCTACAGACAGCCAGTAGGGTTCCCTAGTTGTTCCGAAAAAGCAACGTTCGAATCCACCACTCCTTCCACTCTTTGCGAGTTCGAAGCCCCAAAGCGTCCCGTACAAGTAACTTGCAAAAAGTGGGTAACATGCCCAAGACCGATTGTTTAAAGGTGCCTGGTAGTCTCCATGAATGCCATGAAACCCTTGCGTTTCTTATTTCTTCAATGAAATCTATTGACTGTTTGGAGTAGTTTGGAATATGTTGCGGTATTGAGATGTATTGAGTATCCGATCGCTTGCCCCAGGGCCCAACGTGGTGTTGCTTCAACCATCTTGGGATCCGTGGCCTCTCCCGTTTGATTCGTTCTTCCTGCTGATTTGGAAGCAACGGTGGGTTCAGGATGCGAGTCTGCAAAATGGATAGGAGATGATCACCAACACCATCCAACACCCTCCAACAAACACCCTCCAACAAACACCCTCCAACAAACACCCTCCAACAACCATATCCTGGTACTATCTGGTAGTAATGGGTGGAAAGAGAGGGTCACCCGGTGTCAAGACAGTCCGATCAAAGGTTTTAAAAGATCGTTGTCGTTTCCTTTCTCTTTTGAACGAGTTAACATTTCCCATCAATGAGGTCCAAGAGCTTAGATCAGTTTAAGATTGTTTCACAAACAGTTGCTATGCTGTGCATTTTACTCAGGCGAGAGCATCTTCCTGGTGTGCAGTCACAACTTCAAACTTGCAGAGCGACCCGCAGTGTGATCATAAATATTCTTCATCGGGGCTCACAAACATTCTCACAAGAAAAAAAAATGGCACCATCTTGTGACATATATATTATATTGCATGTTTTTGAACCTGCAGAATCAATTCGGCAGGATGCGGGAGGACCGCTAATCCCCAAACTGCAGCGTTGCAAACGCGCGATGGGCCTTGGCCACGCGTTCGGCCTCGCGTTTCTCGGCGAAATCCACTTGGTGTTTGGAGATCTGTGCCATCAGCCTGAAGTGAACCGCAGGGCTCGTCCAAAAATGCAACAAGGACAACTGTCGGACAACTTTATCAAAGTTGCCCCGGAGCTTTACTGCCCGATTTTAGGACAAACCCATGATCTGGGTGGTGGGTTTCCCATTCTTTTCCCCTCATGGGACCCAGGAAACAAACCGCTCAACACAAATGGCTGCAATTTGTCCCACATGTGCAATGAGGAACCTGGACCCTGTGAGGCTCCTTATGCTTAGCGGATACACCCGAGCCCTGGATATGGAATTTGGACCATATCAATCCATATCATCCATCTCACATTACAAACATCATACAATGATCATACAATGATCATACAATGATCATACAATGATCATACTATATCTACATTATATCTACATTATATCTACTAGTACGGTTATCTACCCTACTTGAGCCACAGCAATACCTCCTGTCGGCATCTGTGGGTCGCACCATTCAAGCTGGTCCTTGTCGACTGGCCACAGTTCCGGTTTTCTCCACGAACCTCAGGGAGAATGTTCAAAGGCGTTCAGAGCCACAGAATCCACGCCCCAGGCTGTTCACCTCACAATTGGTCAGTCCATGTCAATTACATATGGTTTGTCAAGCTATTTTGGTGAATGATCATCCAACATCATCCAACTATATAGGCCAAACATGGCCAAACATGGTCTCAGGTGCATCAGGTGCATCATAAGAGGTGCATTGGAACCGTAACTGGAAGGCTTGCTGTGTGCATTTGATTGTCATAAATCGAAATTCATTGGGGCTTCAAAGAGGCGAGAAAGGAAAACTTCGCCAGAGTCCGTATCACGAACCCAAAATTTGGCATCAGCAGCAAGTTGAAATCAACATTCCAAATGCTGCTTTGCAAAAGGGCCACCTACCCTCAACCCAAAAGGCTGGGCCCGTTCAACTGTTTCCGAGTCCCCAGCACAGATAATGACTGATTAATGACGAAGCATTTTTACCATCTCTCAGACTTGCTTTCGAGCCCTCTATACAAACTATATCAGAAATGACAATGCTAGAAACAACAGATGGTTTCCTAATGTTTCCCCAAAGTGTCAAACCCACCACAGGCATCTTTAGACCCTGCCATCATCTACCATCTAGGATTTATTTGGATTCCGGACCGTTGCTGCGCTGCGTCCACCGTAGGAGCGAGTTGTCTTCAAGCAACTGGTCGGCATCGCAGCTCGGCTTACAACAGAGAAGGGAAGAATCTCAACAGATTCAGTGCCTCTAGCGTTTCAGGAGACTAACAAATGACGATTTCCATGAAATCATCGGATCCAATCTTGTTCAGCTTTGCTACATTTTGATACCAACTTCAAGACCCTCTGTTCCACTTGCCAAAGAAATACTGACCTCAAACAACAGCCTGGCAAAGTTGGGGGCCCGTTTCCATTGTGGACATCTCATGATCAGCATTTGGAGTTGTTGCTACAGAATGGGATGGTCTTCTGCCAAACCATTCCGAAGGAGTTATATGTATATATAATTATATATACAGATATCAGAACAGACATGAGAATGAGAAAATACATTTATATGATTTTATATGTATATAACTGTATATATGGAATATTGCGGAATATGATGATTCTATGTGATTCTAATTCTGATGATTTCTGGTGTTTCCGGTCCCACCTGCAAGCGGCTCCCATCAGGTCGCGGCAAGGCATCCTCCGGCGGCGAGCTGGGCAGCTCTGTCAACAGCGGCCGCGGCGCTCGGTCATCCTCCGTGGATCGGCCTCGACCCAAGGAGCGCCACATGGCGATCCCGGCCACGGATTCCACGGATCGGAGGTAACGGAAACTGAAAGCTGGAACGGCTGGAACTGGTTTTAGATGTGGTTGGATGATTTGAAGATTTTTGAAGATATTAAGTTGGAAAAAGGAGCGCTAGTTTGAAACTGAATGTGCCGATGTATTTGGAATTTTGACAGATCAAATTCTGAAATTTATGCCGTGACCTGGGCCTCACTCAGCTGTGATGGCTTATGGATGCTTATGGTGCTTTTAAATCTGGAACAAAGATTCGAAGTGTATGGAAGTTTAATGAAGTTTAGGCAAATCAGGTCATTTTGGTCTGACAAATGGGGACACTATGGCAAGCCTCTCAGCCTCAAAGCGGAACTACAGACACTGTGGTTTGAGCCGGGACAAATCCAGACTGAGGCTGGTAGACTGAAGGTGTTTCAATCGTTTTTTTTGGCCTATTGAAATTACATTGGACATTGGTTTTTCTAGAGTGCAAAAGGTATACCCACAGCTTAAGCAATAGTCATTTCAATAAGGACTGCACAGATTGCTTACTGTTTTCCCTTGGTTGTGTGTCAATCCAAGTGCCAGGAAAAATGATTCGTAGTCCTGAATTTCAATCTGCATCGGTGGACCGTAGTGAACCCACCACCTAGGACCGGTTTAGCCTTCACCAATGTCTTTGACTTTGCAGTAGCTGAAGCAGTCGAAGGCTTGGCACAATTTTCAAGACAACCACCACCAATAAATTCAAATATGAAATAGATTCAAATAGAACTACATCCAATCACAAGGATGAAAGAAAAAATGCCCAGCTTGGTAGGGCGGGCTCCTGACTCAAATGGTTTGCAGTCATTGTTCTTACCCATGGGATAAATTCACATGATGCAAATGATCGCATTCCGAACTGTCTCAGCTCCCTTTAGGATTGCCAGAAAATGAGCATAGGCTAGAGCTCACCTTGTTTCTTTTGGCCCCCTGCCATTGCAAGTGTCCGTTGCAAACGGACCCCAGGTGACATCAAGAGTATGTGCTGAAGCAGCTCAGGCAGTTTAAAACACATGACACGGCCCATTTGTTGGCATTCAAAGTGCCATAGACCCTGTCTTCCAATCACGACAAAACATGCAAACATATGCAAACATAATATGCTTGTCCTTGATAATTCTTCAACATTGCCCTCGTTCATCAATCTTGTCGTCAAGCACATGAGTCCGGCTTGAACATGGTGTTGGGAGCCCTGATGCGATGCTCCTTTTTGGACGTGAAATTTCTGTGTTGAATTTGAGTATTTTTGAGCCATGACCGGTGACAGCCGGTGGCCACAGTGGTCCAATTGCAATTCTGCGTTCTGGGTCGATATCGCCATGTCATGTGCGCTGCGTGCCACCCTCACATCAACTTGCTAAGGTCAACACCCTCAGGGTCAGGTGGATGCAAAACCCTCTGGCAACTGGCTGAAACCATCGGAATGCTTTTGGTCTGGATGTGAAAAACTCATGTGCTTTAGATTTCTGAAGTTTGGACCCTCAATTTGCTTACAAAATCTGAGCTCAGAACTCGAACCCAGCCATCAAATCAAAATGATACTAAACATAATCAAAATGAATCCTGTCCAGGGAACCCATTTGTTGAGCCCAAGTCACGGATGTTGTAATGCGGAGAGGATGGTTGAAAGCCAAACATGTCATACAGCTTTGTCATGGTCCACAGCAACAGAAAGGACAAATTGTCTGCAAAAACCGTGTCATTTCTATCAGTTTTGTTGGCCCGAATGCTCTGCGTCCAGATTCAGTGGGGAACCAACGCCTTGAACCATTTTTCATCTCTTCCGGAGCCATTCAATTCACGAAAGAGTGGAGTTGGCCAAATAAACATCATTGAGTTGGTCCCAACCACCCCAAGGAATGGAAAGGTCGACGGAACTTCTAATACTAGATGTATTTTGGGACTTTCTCACAGTTATCTGATCTAGACCATGACAATGACACTGTTCTGGCATATGATATATGTAGAGCTCAGCATCACCTACATGTAGCAGTAGTAGCCAATGAATATTGCTGCCTAGTTACCAATTTTGACTAGCTGTAGTGTCATCTTTACAAACTTGATTGATAACCAATGATATTGGAAGGGTGTATAGAAAATAGATATTTCATTGCAAGGATCTCGGCTGAAAGCCCGTTTGGTTCAACCCCATAGCATGCCTGTCTTGACAGCATATCAATGGAATATCATAGAATATGTTCAAAACTGAAATATCTTAATGAAGACTAGTGAATACCAATGATGAATCCTGAAGAATACCGATGATAAATCACATATAAGTCAGTGTTACATTGTGTTACATTCAATTTTACGCTTTGTACATTCAATTTTGTTTCCAGTCTGTGGGCACTACCCAGACACCCGGACGGGCTGCTACCCTGCGCCCAGTGACGACGCGGAGGGTCGACTTTGCAACTCAATCCCCACCTTCGGTGCATGGGTGGTGCATGCGTTGTCAGCAGGGTATGTAGTAAGACAGAGCATCTTAGATTGCGTTGTCCAGAAATCTATGAATCTTAAATTGTAATAATCAAAAAATGTATGTATATACTAATATATGAATATATTCGTATATACATTATAAACAACAATTGAACTGCTGCACATCCTACAATTTTATACAACACATTCCTATCTGGCATATTCTCGGTCACGCGTTTACTGCTCAATATGAGACCAAATGCCATGCAGCACCGGTCCAAATCACTGGGGTGCGATTTGTTGCTGATGCCTTTCCATATCAGTTGGAACTGCTTCGTGGAGTGGTGCCACGATATGCGTTTTAGAAATAGCACTCGAGTGTTGCTGCGGGAATTTTGCATCATTAGAAAAAAACCTACCCACTTAAGAGTACCAACGGACGTATCGTAGTCTTGATAAGCCTTAGAAGATGCTTGATTCTTATCAAGATCTTATCATCTGTAGGATTTTGTACGATTGGAGAAGGAATGACTATGTACAGAAATCCAAATAACATGTCGGGAACTAAGAACATGCCTTTCACCAAGATGCATCTACGGTGTCATCCTCATTGATCTGTTCCTCGCAACGGCTGTGACAAGGGATGACAGCCAACACACCAACCAGCAATGCTTACTATGCCTGTAGGATCACGCCGCAATGCTAAGCGTCTGTCTTATTGAGGGCACCGGGTGTACTACTTGGCAAAGCAAAGTTTGCCAGACCAGGATTCGAAACTTGGATAAACCTTGAGGAAGCATAGCAAATATGTCTAGACAAAACCCAGGGTTTCTGCAACCAGAAATCGTGTTAATGCATAGAAAATATATACAGGAAAATATTGATATCTGTTTTTTTTGATGGAAAAGGGATTCTTGTGATCCAATCCCAAGGTTGTATGGGGATGTTGTCTTCAACAAACTCGGAAACACTCAGTGTCCTGTAAGTTACAGAAGTCCGGGAGGCCCTTCCCAGACGCAGTGTCGAAAGTGGTTTTGATGGGCCCCTGCGGACGTGGTGTCTGCAATCATGCTGCTCCCACTGGTGTCTGCCAAGTGTACCCATTTGGTGGAGAAATTGGAGAATCTCCTTACGCAGGGTTCTCAATACTATCCTAGTCAATTTCGCAAAATACACTTGGGGTGCGTGATTGCAAGGTTCTCACTTCATACAAGGTTTCACGACACACAAGTTGCATGCTTCCTAAGCTCATCCAATCCCAGTGAAAGTCGAGAGTCCTTAGTTGTCACAGTTTGTCACTGCAACGAATTTGGAACCATGCCTTCTTGACCTTTCCCACGATCAATGTGAGGATCAAAACCACTTTCTCAGGGCATCTGGCGAAGCTGCAGCCATGTAATAGTGCTAGCAGATGCTAGCAGTATAAACCCATGTTTGCACCTACATGCGCCTACTGTTCGAAACGGATGGGTTCATCCAGATCGTCTAGGGATACACCCAGTATCTGATTTGTCCCTATGGCTCAGAAGATGATTGAAATCCGTTTGTTCTGAGAGGGGCAATCCCCACATATCCGCAAGATGTTGGAGGATCGACATCTAAACGATTGCAAACATGGGGATGAGACAAGTACCTGAAGTGAAATGGACACACGGATATGCTTCTAAAGTCCTGGAAATCAACACAACCCTGTGGATTCTAAGCCCGTACCATACCCATGCAGTTTTGTTATGACAGGCTGAAGCCATACTTTGTGATTCACAAAATTCAAAGACCGCGTCGGGATTCACGTTGGCTACCCCAACCTATTCCACCATGACGCTGGTACCATTGGGCACTTCTGACATCTTCTGACACTTTGCAGATCACTTCTGAAACGCTCCTTTTTGTGACGCCAAGTTATCCAAGTTTCATGGAACATAAGCGTCAAATCCACCGCAGAATGCCACAAACATCTTGTGGGTGCACTGTCAAAGCAGTGCCTCACATAGAGGGAACAGAAGCCATCCTGCAGATCGAAGGGGAATGCAGTTCCAGGAATTCCAGGAATTGGGATTGCTAGGCTTCCAGTCATTTCCAGTCCAAGAACTGGGAAGAGTTCACACCAACACTGGCTATTGCATTAAGATGCATTTGGGTCGAACGGTTGAGCCCCAAAGAAAAGAAAAAATGAAGCAGATCAAGGATAAAAAGTCAAGCATAATGGGAAAATGTTGAAAACTTAAAACTGTGTGCTTTTTGCATGCTTTTTGCATGCTGTCAAGGGCATATCTGGCCGCCAGGTCGCAGTCCTTCTTGGTGGCCGCACAGCCATTCGGATAGAACTCCATCCTTAGTGGCAGACGTTGGATCAAATGCTACAGGTGTCCTGCCTGACACCTGGAAGCCCAAAGGCCTTGGGCTTAATTTCGCTGATGAGGTTTGGGCATTTTGAGGTTGGCTTCAAGTTCTGTTCAGCCGTGTATGTAAAATGCCTGAAAATGATGGTGTTCGTACCTGAGTCAGAAAGGCATTGACCAACATTCATATCCATTGTTTGGATGCCCCTTGAGGCCAACCTTCCTTCATGTATCCTCACGTATTTATCAAACTATTGGTACGCATGCCTCACCAATTCTCACCCTGTAAATGAGCTCCTTACGCTAGGAAGCACAGACAAAACATACCCGCAGCACATATGCTACGTCCCACAGGTACCTCACTAATCCTATATTATACTTTCATATGGTTTTTGCAGGGTTTCTTTAGGGTTCATTTAGGGTTTTTCCTAGGGTTTTTGTAGGTTTTCTTTAGGGTTTATGTAAACAGGGTTGAAAACCACCAGGCTTGCCGGACAGCAAATTCCCCGCAGAGGGTTAACAATCACGTCCCTCACGAAGCCTCGTGAGGGACATGAAGTTAAACCATCCCAACATAGTGGAAGCCCACAAAGTACTGTAAAGGTCACCAAATATGAGGTTCCCGACAATCATCAAAAGAGTTTGGGGCATAGCACAAGTGCTGGCCGAAAACACACAAGACGACCATCATTCTATCAAGAGTCAAGGTCGACGCATCAAAACCACATTGGTAGACCCCGCAATCCCCCTGAGACTCTATCAACTTCACAAGCTGGTAAGGAAACATAAGGAAACCATAGGAAACTTACCGTCCAAACTGAACTTGAGTCCAGTCTTTGAGCGATTTGCCCCTGACGCCCCGGCTGGATATCACTGATGCCAGCTGCTGTGAAGCATGGACTACATCTGGGCCGGCGAGGTGAGATCCACGAGGAACCGAAAGGAACCGAAAGGTGTGAGTAACACAAGTGATGAATCGATGACCATACGAGTCATACGAGTGTGAAGCGGAACTCGGTGGAACTCTGAGTTTGATCCAAATCAAGTTTCCTTTTGCAAACAGTTTTGGAGCGGCCATGTAGCCAAAGTGTACTCAAGCAGATTCAGGGTTTGATCATTTCAAGAAGGCATTGAAATCCAAAAGTGGAACTGCGCAGCAGTACCCTGGAGTTCACCAGTCACCAACTGTTCAGCAGTCGAATGACATCCATGACTTCCAACATCTTCCAACAATACGTTGCCAGCCAGGGCACATGGAAGCACCTCGTTGGTAAAGGTTTAATGCCTGACCGACCTGGCAAGTGGTGCTGGTCTCAAAAATGATAGAACCAACATGAACCAACATGAACCAACAATATATGGTTTCCATTTGGTTCGCAAATCTTCTATCTGTCGGGAGGGCGGCACATATTATAAAGTGGCTTGAAATCTGATCCGAGGATATTCAGGCTGTCTGATTGTCGTCTCTCAAACATCAGCTCTATACTCTTACTCATGCTTAATATCACAAAGTTGGAATCAGGCAAATTCTTTATTTGAATCTTGCCAAACCTCTTGTTGCGGATGGCCACGATCATTAGTGACTTGGAATCACAAAGTTCAATAGGGACGTTTCGGCTGTGAGAGATGGACTGTTCTTTACCCTCCAATGTTTTCTAGCCCCAAGTGAGACCCCTTGGGGTAGGATAGAACAAATCTCACCCACTTGCGCATTGCCCCGTGGCAAACCCCCTATGCCTTTTTCACCTTCCAAGTGATGGACTTTACTCCTCGATTTTCAAGGACTTCGGCCTGGGGCTGGCCGCTGCGAGGGGTGGGGTTCCTTGTCCTGACATATTCAATTTGAGAAAATCTGTTCATATGCAGAATCCATTCTTGCGCTATTTCAAGGATCTTGAGAACAAATACATCTGTTGTATGATATGACCTTGGCCATGGGGACCCAAGGACCTAAGGACCACTTTCCAGTCTGCAATTGAGAAAACTCCTTAGAATTGAGAATTGGAGACGTTGGAATTGGAAACACACTTCCCCTGCTTTTGTTTAAAATCATTCTTTGTGGCAGCCGTCAATTTTCAGCCAACCGCTGGAAAGGAAACGGCAACAAAAATTGCAATCCCATTTTCATGTTTGATCACCTTTTTCCTTGCACTTTCCAAATCTCCAGCCAATTTTGCGCTAACCTGTACTGCAAAACTATGTAAAACCTATCACATGTATTTTCCCAAGGGGTTCAGCAGAACGGCACCTCCTTTTTGACCCAGTGCTGCAGCGGCCAAGCGTAGAGGCTCAAATTCCTCTCGCTGATGTTGTAGGTGGTCATGACCTTTTCGCGCAACAGCACAGCATGCGGCCCCATGTTCTCAATTGGTTTTGAAAAAAAGAAAGGGAGAAAATGATGATACTAAATCGATGGAAATCTTTTTCACACATGCTTCTTCATTGGGTGATTACCACACAACAAATTTCACACATTATGTATTTTGATGTGTGATGTTTATAGTTTTGGTGTCTGCACAATCCCTTTGTTTCGCAGCCAGTACCACTTTCCAAATCTAAAGCGGTCCCATTCTAATCAATTTTTTTGTGCGTAAGCTGCAGTTCCAGCTGTATATCATGGCTTCATTCATGGGCCCTCTATGCACGAACAAGAAAAACAAGAACATAGACCTCTTTGAACTATCCTGTGCATTTGCCTCCGTTTTCAAATGGTTTATGCGTTGCAACCATGGCCCTTCCTGTGCATGATGGCCACTATGCTGCCTGTGATGTCACTGGTACCTCGAATCAAATGTTGATTCCGCAAAATACCATGCCTGCAAAAGGGGACCATCCCAAAAAAAGGCTCCACCAACAAAAGTAGCCAGAAAAGTACTACCAACCCATAGCAGCCGCACCTCAAAGATATTGCAACCCACAGTCACGGTGTTGTTTTTGAGGTCGATCTGGCAACCAGCTAAACGGACCCCAGCTGTAGATCCCGCTATGGCAAGGGGATAAGGCAAGCTCATGCGCCAACCAACAACAATCTGCATCGCGCTTTCTTCCCCGTTGGCAAAGGCTTCCCCAAACACAAGCAAACGCTCACAACAATGTCCGTACTCAGTACTCCGCGTGGCGCTTTTTAATGACAGGAAACAACAAATGAAGCACGACAATGCACGTACTCGCAGCATCTCGAATCACAAACACCGACTGTGCTGGATTTGCACAACAGTCCAGCACCTTGCATTGACCGAAATGTATCGGGTTGAGAGTGCATACCAGTCCCAAAGGCTCAAGGCTGGCAACCCAATCGCTGAGGCTTAACATGACATAACAATTCATAACACATGTGTTTGAACATCGCAAAACTACTGCCAAACTAGCGCTACGTTGAGGTAAATCAATTCACTGCCTACATATCCGACTCCGCTTCTAAGTGAGATTAAAAACCTGAATTTTAATGTCCTGATCTAAAAGTTCAGTTGCGGTAAACATTTTAGCATCCATCACACGTAGGCTCCATTGCTTTGTTTTTTTGGTTTGAAATGCCAAGTTTATGCGGCCTTTCCGCAAAGACCTGAAACCACTGGGACAAAAAGGCACAACCGGTCACAACCAGTATATTTGTTTACTCTCCGGTTCCGACATCAGGAAAAATGCGATTGTCTCGAATACGGAAAAGGGGCCTCCACACGTCTTTTCTTGAAGAAAATATGAGCGGCCTTTTCAAGAGCCGTCATGCATTTGCACATTGGGGCCAAGAAAAGTTTCGGACCCATCCTGCCTCTGGCTCTAATGGGCAGAAATTGGAATGACCATGTCCCACTTCTCCGTCGTACCTTGGAAGCTTGACTCTGGCGATTCGGAACAGAAGGAAACTACGCAACATGACGAAAATATGATTTTTCATGAGAGATATCAAGATACAAATCTCGGTCCTCCCTCTGCAAAATCTCGATACAAAGTCTCGTCAAGATCTTTACAAGGTGTCAAGATCTCCTTGGAATTCCTGCAGAGTATCCTTATCTGTTATATACATATTTCCAAGGTCTGAGTAGGACCTCGGTACAAAATGTCCTGTGGATTCCTACAAATCCCCGCGCGCCATCTTGGCAATCAATGGATTTAAGAGCTTGAAAGCATCGCGCTCATGAAGGATCATCCTCCCACACCATGACTGGAGACGAAGCACTTGAGTCTAAATGACCCATGAAGCAGGGGAAGAAGTCGATAGTTTGCGTGCCATGATAGGAAAACGTGAACCTCACTTGAGGGGGTGACAAGTACCCCATCAACCCTGGCCTGAACTTGAATTGAAGTTCAACTTCAGATCGGCGAATTATGTCCAGATCCACTGACAACAAAATTAGAAAGGATATGAAAGGATATGTTATACATTATCATATATATACACGTCTGTCTGTATAAATATGTATATATATATATATGTATGTATATATGTGTAATATATATATATATATGATATGTATGTATATATAAACATTGCCATGTCTTCAGCATTCCGAAAGCTGCAGGCCATTGAGAGATCAGGGATCCGCACGTGTCTTCATCTGGAGCCTTCATGAAGGAACCAACCCAAAGTTGATACCTGGCGAAGCAGTTGTCATATCCAAACAGTCCTTCGCGATGAAGCATTTGTGCAGCAAAGTAACTGACAACAACAAATGAAAAAGGCTCTGAAAATTGTGGAATTCTCATGGTTTATCTTTTCTCTTCCAACTTCTGTCATAATACAAAATCCAAATTCCTTTGACCTGTCCATCTCTGTGTTGGAAAAGAACGCGATTGTGAACATGCACTGCACTGGACGGGGAAAGCTGATTTGCAGGCTCAAGAATATTTTGGGATGTTTGGGGTGCCATTGGCTGGAGGACCCGCTGATGGTTTGGGGCAGCAGAGCCAGGATGCACAGGGAACACCAAATGATCCAAATGCCATAAATATGTTTCGGCATGTTTCAGCCATTAAGGGGGTGCGCTTTGAGATCGTAAAATAGCCGGGTCCAACCGCATCAATCTTTTGGGCAACCCTCCAGTAAACAGACATGGCAAGCAAAAATCCTCAAATGAAGATAATTTGATATTTACGTATTTAATTTGCATCGTCAAAGATTGGAAGGATTTTGAATAACAAAATGAGCGGAGAGCCCGGAGAGCGTACAGAACTGCTGCAGGTGGTCCGGAGCACCTGATTTTGGTTCCCGGTGGACACCAGAGGAAAAGCGAGCAAAAGCCTCGGCGCAGCCCCCCGCAGTGACTTCGAGATTGTAAAAATCAAATGGCATTTTATAGTTTGAATATATTGGGGTTGAACGTTTTGTTATGAAATTTCAGTCAGATGTGATTGCAGGTGAAGATAAATAGCATAATATAGCATAACAATCGGGGTTACCATTCCCGGGGGTATCATGTGCCCCGGCTTTTGTAGCTACAAACCGGACTTTAGACCACGTTTCTACAAAAAGATGATCCAGCAACAAAAATGAGCCTACAAAAGCGTGTCCCAGTCAGGAAAGCTGAGCCTACAAAAGGATTTTNGCAACAAAAATGAGCCTACAAAAGCGTGTCCCAGTCAGGAAAGCTGAGCCTACAAAAGGATTTTGGTTTTTAGCCTATCCATTTTTTAGGTTTTTTTTTGTCGGAGAAGCCCTAAATTTCCATGATCCTTTTGTAGGAGCTTCCTGAAGTGTTGTGGAATCACTATTGTAGTGAAATTGAGGGTTTTTTTTTTACGGATGGTCCAGGGACATAGGTTAGTTTTGTAGTGATTCTGTGGGTTTATTTTTATTTATTCTTCTCAATAGAACCGTGAATGGATGGAACACACGGAAGATCACCCACAAGCATTTTGATTTCCATTTCCTGCCCAGAGCCTCTGAGATTTCAGACAAGCTAGGATAGCTACTTACATGATTCTGATTGTCCCCGTAAACTCATAAACTCACGTCTCTGTGTCTGTCTAGCTGCAGCATCTGTCTGTGAACCAGGCCTCTCTGTCTATGAACGCTTTCATCAAAATCTGAACAAGATGCAACTCTATATATATTATATTTCTATCTCCATGGCCATTCCCTCTCTCCACGGGGGTATTGAACACACACCTAGCAGTACTACAAAATTATTTGGGAATACAATTTTTGGGGGCACAGCTTATATACNGGATAGCTACTTACATGATTCTGATTGTCCCCGTAAACTCATAAACTCACGTCTCTGTGTCTGTCTAGCTGCAGCATCTGTCTGTGAACCAGGCCTCTCTGTCTATGAACGCTTTCATCAAAATCTGAACAAGATGCAACTCT
>BGPT01000133.1:117370-151193 GCA_003297045.1 Symbiodinium sp. clade C Y103 | reverse complement strand
GAACACACACCTAGCAGTACTACAAAATTATTTGGGAATACAATTTTTGGGGGCACAGCTTATATACAAACCATATTATCCAACATTTCATACCTCTACGAAAGACTCTTGGTTTTCCAGAAGGCAAACTGGTAAATTTATACAATTGAGATCTTGTTTTGGGCCCACTGAGAAAAGCCTACAAAACTGAAAAAAACTACAAAAACCAAGCTCACAGCTAGTGGGCCACTACAGAATGGGCTACTACAAAGCGTTTTGTAGGGGTCACATGACCTTGGATTTTGTAGAGGAAATAGTATCCCCGATGCATAACATAATTTGGCAGTGTCAAGGCAGGTTATAAAGTCAAACTTCGTTGCAAGGCCGGGATAGATTCGGATGGGGGCTCTTTCACAAGGACAAAGATGCTCTCTTTTGATCCTGCTGAGTTTCACATGGGGTCAGGCACTCCCGTTGGAGCCCAGCAAATCTAACCGGCCGCTTGAGTTGAGCATGTCTACTATAGCCTATACAGTAGCTGTTCATGTTGACAATATGTCGCCCTGCTTTTCTCAGGGGAACAATTGAAGCAGTTCAGAAGCGAAATTGAAATCGAGTCACACCCTGAACATCTCACTTTGAGGGAGGAATCAGGGGCCATTGGGACACCTAAATTGCGGTACATGTAAGATGTGTGTCAGCTCTATGAAAGGCTTCTGTGAAGAATATCCCCTCCATGTTCAGTACCTGAATTGACCATTGAACTAAACTTGAAACAGGTTGTATTGGAGTTGTATTGGAATGCTTGCTGAAGACGGACAATGGTTGCAAAGGGAATTTGAGGTACTGTGTGGCAGAGAACATGGGGGTTGAGCTTCGTATCATGTGTACATCATATAACATCAGTGACCATAAGGATTGTATACTTCGTACTTTGTGACCAGAGTCATTTACCCTCCTCACTGGGCACTGTGCCATTCCACGATTTTTCTCGTCCATTGGGCAGGAACTCCAAACGTACTTCCTCAGCGGGCCAACCGTGGCAGGACAATGTCTTTTCAGGTGATAAATCAGGTAAAAAGATGGATGATTTCAAGCCAACTCATTGGACAACAAAGGGACACTGCCAGACACACTGCCTTAACAATCAAAAAACGGGAGGCGATACCATCAAGATTGTAGGAGCATGTAGGAGTATATGAAGCGGGGCTTCGAGTGTAAGAGGGTGGTTTCTTATAAGGCTACACTGTGAGTAGCAACTACTTTCCTGTACTCCATGACTCCATCGGGGTCCCCACTGGGGTCCCCACCGGTGGCTTCACGCCTTTACATCTTACAAATTTCTTACAATACACCTGAGACATTCCTGAGACTCCAGGCGTTGATCCCTGCCAGCTTGAAGCGTGGAGACCTGAGGGCCAAAACACTCTTGATCAGAGGCATCGTCAACCGAAGAAAAGGGGACCAGAGCAGAACAAAAGCAGAACAAATAATTTAATAAATATACATTCAATTACATTCACTTCGGTTGGGGATTTAAAGAACCTGGCTGTAATTCAACCAGCTAATTCAACCAGCTATACGGAGCTGCAACTGTGCAATTGCAGCAGCAACAGCAATTGCAGCAACAACAGAGAGATATTGTTTGTCAAGCGTCAACCATGGAGAATTCACTGTGTTGGCTGAAAACGAAAGCGAACGTTCAAACGTCAACATTCGTATCAATGATGGAGACCAAACAAACAAGGTGGGCATGCAAAAACCAGCAGGTATCAGTCACTACAGCTGAGCAATAGGCTACAATCGAGAATTTGCAGGAAAATAACAAGGGGGGCTCAACACCCAGAAGCAATCGGTGGCAGATGAGCTGGGCTACGACCTAGATGCGGATAGAAGCAACAAACATCACAATGCAATCCGAACGACTTTCAAACAAAAGGTCTTTGGGGATGTACTATGTAAAACCCCCAAAAAACTATCTTCATGCAAAGCCAATACTCACTAAGGTCAGGATGTGGAAATTCAGGATCAGAACCTGTAAGCTAAAAGTTTAAAAACCGGGCTTCAAAACCAGCAACAATATTATACAGCAGTTGTGGTTGATGGATATTCTCAAGGGCGGGGCAGCAGTCGATAATACAAAGGCCACTTAAACACAATGCATGGCAACAGCAACTCAGGTCTTTTGATCTGTGTTTTGACCCATACTGGATGCCGTAAAAAAACAGAGCTTGGGCACAGACCGTTCAAACATGTTCAAACACTTACATTGACTTACATCATTTGCACGGCATAGGATTTGTGTTGGTGCTTTACATGTGCTTTACATGTGCTTTACTGCAGGTTAGGTGCTGCCGTTGTCGGCATGCTAAAAGTCTTGCAGTGTTTGAAGTTGGCCTCCAGGATCCATGGAAGGGGCATGCGCTTAAAAGCCACTTAAAGTGCGCTTGAGTAAAACCACAGCTTGGTTTCTGAATTCAAAACCTGTCTGATCAGTCCGAATTCAAAACTCAGTCCCCGAAAAAAATCCTCTGGACCCCCTTCAATGTTTGAGTCTACTGGACCTGCGACTGACAGTTGAACTGTTCAACAAATGTTCCAACAAAGTCACACTTTGGACCAGGACTTTTTGTCCCATCCTGCGCCAAGAAACCACATGGGCGTGCCCTTGGGGCAAAGCTTCTCCTAGCCATGACATGGAGATGACATGGGCGAAACCAACATGACTTTGCTTGTTTTCAAAATTGACTCATGCTTCTACATTAAGATTGGACCGGAAAAAAGGCCGTGAGATCTTTCTGGAAAGACATGAATATACTATCCACACTTGATTCACCAACAGTGATGATTAGGCAGGTTTTGAAAGAAATCATTTTCCTGTAGCTATGAGCTTGGCATTCGTGGAGAGACTCTCCTGGTTTACACGCTTCACCAGGTTAGGACCGGTTAGGACATTGCTCAGACTCTCCAGTCCATTGTACTGGAAATTTACAGAACCACAAATCTTGTTGTGATCCCCGAAAACCTCGGAGATTTTGCGGGACTTAAAGAGCAAAGACTCATGGTCTACCTTTGACTTTGGATTGATTGAAATCGAAAGCAAAACTAATGCTGCAAATCCAAACAAGACTAGCAGCTGAGGCTGCAATCCAACAAACGCGATTTACTGCAGAACGCTGGGGTTTCAATTTCCATGCTGGCATCATGGTCTGTTTCAGAGAGATTGAAGAACTTTGGACACCATTTTTTCCTTTGATATCCGTTGCTACCTTTGCACAAAGGCTCTCCAGTTCCAACTTCCGTTGCTACGATATCAAAGTTCTTCAAAGGATATCAAAGTTTGATATTATTTTATCATTTATGTTCGCTAACTTTCCTACAGTTTCAAAGGCTCTCTTTCCACCTCTCCCAAGCTCGACGCGGGACGTTCGCTCCTCACTTTTGAAGTTCTTGATGGTCCACCTGGAAAAGCTGGACATCCATGGCTTCCCCAGAGCAGTGGCTTCCCCGGAAATGAAAGAAGGTTTTGGAACCACATAGTCCACATAGTCCACATGTCCAACCACGTGGGTAGCACTCAGTGGGGCTGTATACGAAGTGAAAATCTGAAATATCAGAAATAGTTTCACAAACGCAATGAACAAGCTCACTGTGACAGTGGCCCTAAGATCAAAACCGACCAATCAAATCCAATAAATAATGTCGCTGACAGAATCATCTGCGCGATCATTTGCAATTGATCAAAGAAATCTTGCATCACTCCATGTCACTTCCTATCACAAGTAAGTATTGTATTATTATATATCATGTATTATCATAATATATATATATATTGTCATATATTATCACATATTATCATATATTATCATATATTATCATATATTTTCATATATTATCATCTCATATCACTTCATTGTCACTTCATATCATCCAGTGCCCACGTGTGTCCACGGGATTTTGGACTGTCATGGATGCCACCAGCCCTACTGACAGAGTTGATGCTGCAACTCACCGGTTTCCCCGATCTGCTGGGGTTCGAAACAGTACCATTCGAAGCTACTGCATATAATCTGCATATAATCTGCATATAATCTGCATATAATCTGCATATAATCTGCACATCATGTTTGACACGGAATTCAAATCATTTGAGGCCTGGATCACACGGAAACAAAACCATCGCAAGAAGCCATGATGAGCATATAATGAGCAACAGTCCCCAGCCCTCAGTCGTTCCATGACATCCATGACCAGGTGCACACTGCCACTGCCCTGCACTGCCCTGAGATTTCCCAACTCCACAGTTCGAACAAAGGAGTCAGTGGAGCTGTCATTGAAACCAATACCTAAGCTGTCAGCGTCTGGTGATGGTTGGGTTGACAGAACAATGCTATGACACAACAGGGGGAAGTGGTTAGCTCTGGAAACGTAACGCATATATTGCAGGATGGTGATGCGTTCCCTGCAGAAAATAGGAGTGAAACCAACGAGTGAAGAATGTGTTGCCGTGACCCTTGAAACCACGGAGCCAGCTCAATCTCTTACACTGACAATCAAAACATATCAAAACCCACCGTCTAAGTTTTGAAACTGAAAAGCTCACTGCGGAGCTGACGGTGAAATTTCAATTCTACACCAGAATTCCTCGGGTGTCGGAATTGGGAAGTCAAAGCTGCGTGCCACCTGCCCCTTGGCCTACCTCATTCAATCCAACACTGCACGTTTGGGCAGCGAGTCTTGAAAACCGCAAAGTAGTTGTCTTCCAAGAAACATATTCGTCATTGTTAATGCCTTAAAAAAAGAGGAAAAGAGGCTTTAAAAGGGCTTGAAAAGGTCTGGATAGGTCTGGCATGTCCGACCAGCTGGGCCCCCCTGGCTGCGCGGCTCCGTCTCTTCATATTCTCGGACGCGCCTGGCCCGTGATATCCTGATTCTGTGAGGATTCTGTGAGGCATCTGCTTTCCATTGCTTGCCCCTTTTACAGAGTGCAGTGAAATGTCCGCAGATTCCAACCTAGACTGGCAATGTGGTGTCTCTCAGCCCTTTTCTTGGCGCAAGTCAACAAGTTGTGAGGCCACATGTCTGCCACAAAATTCTCAAAGCTTTTCCTTGGCAGTGGGATGTTTTGCTTGTTGACGCAGCAGCTGTTGAACGCAAGGGCAAGTACCACAGCTCAAAACTGGTGTTCCCCGGCTGCACAATGGTCATCAGTTCATAGCAACTTCACATTGATGGAAGTTGCACAGCCTATGTTGGACAGAGGCAGACACCTCCACTTCCCCATGGAACTTGACGACCCTTGTTCGTTTTGGGGTATGTTGCAAACATACTGGCGATGCTCAATTGCATCGCTTTCAATCGCTTGTCTAGGAAAGTCTTATCTGAACTGTTCTGAGCAACAGGTGAATCAGTGCATCAACAAAGCTGTCTGAAAGAAGCTGCCTCAGAGAAACTGCTTGAGAGGTGTTGGAAGGCCTTGTGTTTCGTTCAAAATCCAACAAACCGAATTTGCGGCGGCACATTTGAACATTGACGAACCTTCGCATGTGATGATAAGGTCACAGAAACTCCCAAACTGGTACTGAGTTGTTGGATTGAATGGGTCTTACCGTTTGAGCAGATCAAATTGTTTAGTAGACATCCGGCCTATTCACCAACGAAAGCTGTTTATACATGTTTTTGGGTGTGCCCCTCCATCAAATAGGTATAAGTATACGTCACAAGCGTCCGAAAACAATTCAAGTTTGCAGATTGGTTTGATATGGATTGAAGATATCTGAAGGATTTGGGCCCCTGCGTGAGAATGTTGCATGTCCCAGGCTGAAACCGTGAGCTGCTGATGGGCACAAAGTTCTGGCAGAAAGTTTTTCACTGGTGGAACGGCGGTTTCATTGGGGAGCACCTGTTGGTTATTTTGGACAGGGAGATCGTTGCAGGGATGTCACTGGATTCCGCTAAATATCTCCAGACCATGAGTAGAATACTGGAAACGCACGACGGCAAAACTCACTTTTACCTCACACAGAGCCACGACCGGCTTCGGTACCGGCAATGATTCACACTAACCCCATTTGGAGTCAGTGACGCCTCGCTGATTCAGCGGCATCTCTGGTCGAAGAAAGTCGTTGGCGGTAAGTCCTCTTGCGAGCAGCCGCATCAGCACGAAGTTTGCGAGCAGCATCTGTATCTCGAAGTGCCCACTTAGCTGATGCCATGGCTTGCATCAGCTTCTGGTTCCCACAAAGCTTCGTCAGGTCATCTGCCAGAAGCTCCTCTCCAGGGACCCATCTAATGAGGCGCTCACCCCCATCTTCGGCCAAAGACTGTTTCATCGAGGCAATATCTATTGCCAGCCTTTTGTCCTCGCCCAATGCCGTGCCATTCAACAGGTCGTACCCCGTCCTCGAATCCATCACCAGGATCAACTTCCAGGTGGCTGCAGCTGGCAGCCAATTGTTCAGGCTGAAATCCATCCTCAAGGCCTCACCAAGCATGGCGCGGATGAAGTCTGCCTCTTCCATCGCCGTAGCTGCTTGGGATATCTCAGCTGCCAGACTCGATCGAACCACTCTCTTCAGCAATCCTGAGTGATGGGATACAATTGCGATTCGGGCCTGTCCGGTCAGAATGTCAGGGTGTGCAAAAGCTACTGCCAGTCCACCTTGAGAACGGCCTCGGGGCATCCCAGCAAACGAAGCATCGGATATGGCCAAGACCACCATGTCCTTGACGTCGCACCCCAAAGATTCATACTTGATGGTGACTGGTTGCCTTGCCCGCTCCACCAGAATCTTGAGCTCCACCAAGGCTGCCGGGTCATTGACACCTGCCAGTTGTTGAACTCGAGAGACTCCAAATGACAAATCTGCTCGGCATTGACGGGCCATCCAATTGAGTTGACCAGCAATGGTACCAATCCACTTCTTCTCATTGGGCTGCAACGGATGTCGCTGGTTGGGAGATGCCCTCTGCGGCGGATCCAGCAATCGGTCTGCGTAGCCATCCATCTGGATCAGCACCGTGCCATCCTCCAATTGCTTCTCATAGCGTCCACAGAATTTCGTCCAATCACGTGGATGTTGCCATTCACCAAAACTGAACAGGGAATTGAGCTTGTGCCTGATGTCCATCTCATGTTGAGGGTCGGCAATCAAGCGCACGTCATCCACATGTACAGCTAGAATGGCTTGAAGTTCAGCCGCAGGTCCAAAGAATGAGAAAACACCAGGACAAAGGCGAAGTTCCCTACCCCCAATGGACTCGGTATCCCTCTTGAACTTGCGATACCAAAGGCGAGGAGATTCAGCAAGACCAAATCCAGCCTTTTTCATGCGAAACAAATCTGTTCTGGCTCCAGGCGGCATCTTGGACTGCAGGAACTGCCTGACAAACAGCGGGTAATTCTTGGGAGTCTGCACAAAGACCCGTCTTTCCTCAGGAAGATAGTCTCCTTGAAGGAATGCCGCCGAAATGTCAGCAAATGCCATTCGCCAGTTCCATTGAGCCGCCAAAAAACAGAGAAGATTGTGAGCAAAAAGGCTAGCTGTAGGGCTTTCCGTTTCAAAATCTCCAGCTCTTTGATCACGATGGCCAGCAATCACCAATCGTGCCTTCAAGACTGCACCTTCCAACGCATCATCGGAAGGATGTGGGTTCCTCGGGTCACTCTTGTTGACCAGCACAAATCGTGATGGTAGCATCTCTTCCAACGCCACTGTGTCCTCCTCCATGACCGGTGCCAGGGCGTCATGCTTGAAGTAGACCTCCAGGGCATCCAAGATTGGCTGTTCGAAGGCCTTCTGCCAAGCGTCCGATAAATCACTCCACTTGAGTTCCAATCGAACCTTGCCAGTTTCAGGCTTCACCGCATCCATCAACTCCTCAGGCGTAACCACCAGTTCCTCAATACCCTTGAACTCCGGTTGCGAGGGAGGACAAGGAAGTTCTGAGTAGTTGATGAAGTTGTAGAAGAGGTCCTTGATCTCCATCTGAACCTCCTTCACCATCTGGTTCGCATCGGTCACATACTGAAGAATTTCTTCCACTTCAACCATGTCAGCCGGGCCAATGGAGCGATGAATGGCTTGTTGATTGGGCCAGCCCGAGGCAGTTCTGAAGTTCACAAAGGTCTCCACAGTGCGTTGTCCATCTCGCCACACATCTTCTGCAAAGTGTCTGGCTCTCATCCATGTTGCCAAAGTGGCAGGTGGATCATCTGGATCTTGGATCTGAAAGCGTGTGATCCCTTGCCACAAAGTCTGTAGATCCTGCTGGGTATTCCAACGAGGATGTAGGCCTGTTCCTTGCCATTTGAGGTTGTCCAAAATGAACTCGTTCATCATCTCACCAGGGTGTCGTTGCCCAAAAGGATCACCTCCTTGATTGTTGACAGCATTCACCTGTCTCGAATGTCCCCAGCGAAGAGGATTGTGGAGGTAGTAAACCTGAGTGGCACGTACTCCCGTGATCCAATCAGCGGTCAGTCCACCAGGAAGTCGAAAATCTGCACACGGCTCATCCCTGTGAAATGCCAAACAATCAAACATATGTAGTCGAGGACGAACATGTACTCGACAAAGTTCATGATCTTCCATGCTCAAAACCCAATAGTCCTCAGATGGAGGAGGTTGTCTGCGTTGCTGTGCAATGATGATCGCCTGCTCTTCCTGTTTCAATGGTCGTCGCATTCTTGCCGGAACAGTTCTCAGCATTGGTTCCATGCTCGGAGGGAGCTTCATTCTCGTCTGAGGCGTTGCAGGCATTGAATGCGCAATCAGATCTCCTTGTTCACGACGTACCAGTCGAGGTTCTCGATGAAGAGCCGATCTTTCCACCACCCCATCAATCTCATCATCCTCAAAGTCAGACGGCATGTCAAAGGATGGTGCCTGAAGATCTTCATGTCCTCGAACAGGAAGAGTTGCCAATGCATCATTGTCAATCGACACAGCCAATGCCTCTGCCATACTCTCGTCGGAGTCAGAGTATTCTGGATTCTCAAATCTCCACACATCGATGAAGGGAGGATCCGGATTCGGGGCAGAAATGTTCACCACTCTCTGCGAAGAAGACGATGAAGAAGGGCCAGATGGGATCACCAGGTCAACTGCTTTCGGCTGCAGCTTCGCTTTCATCATCTGCAAATGCTTCTGCGTCTTTGTCATGGCCTCATCAAACACTGCTCGTCGCTCTATAAAAGGTCGAAGAGCTGGGTCCCCTTTCAGTCCTGTCGTCCGAGGTTTCTTCTGAGGACGAGCGGATTGCTCAGTCTGCCGGGGAACCTCCTTCTTTGCAATCGAGATGGGCACATCATCCAGGGGAGACGTCGCCTTCTGGAGTTGTTCATCTGTCACAGGGTGAATCCCACCCTGTTCCTCATCACTAAATTCTGCAGCCGGATAGGCCGGGTCCACCTTCAGAGGGACATCCTCCTTTGCCACTTTCTTCCTGCTTCTCTTCTCCTCTTTCTGCTTGTTCTCTCCTTTGGTGTCGGTCTTCTTTGTATCGGTCTTCTTTGTCTGTCCACTTGATTTCGCAGACTTGGAGTCCGCAGAGCCAGCAGCTTGTGATCCCCGGCTCTTGGAATTTGAAGAGGGCTCGTCATCCGAAGAGGTAGACGAAGAAGAAGACGAATCAGAGTGGGTCTCAGCATTGAGACGCCCACGGGTGAGCTGATCTTCCAAGTCTTGGAGGGCTTCCCGCGCAATGTTGGTTGCCTCCTGCTCTTCCACCACGGCTAATCGGATGTATTCAAGCGGCATGCCCTTCAACTTGTTCTTGTGACGGAGCCAGACTCTCTTGACTGCACCGTCTTTGCGTTCAATCGCAATCACCAGGGCAGGCCCAACCCATGAAATGTTGTCCTGCAGCCGTCTCGACAATCCACGTCGATTGGCAGGAGGCTCATAGTACATCACCTGGGCACCTTCAGTGATCAGCTCCAATCGAGGCAATCGAGCCCGAGAACCTGCAGCTCGTTTGAGGGCCTCGCTGGACTCCATCCATTGAAAGGCTTCAGCTGCAGCTTTCCTCATCTGAGCTGCCCGTTGAAATGACTCATCTGCAGAGGTAGGACGAGCCAACTGAAACTGCATATGTCCAGCCAATGCATCCATCAGATTGTTGGGCATGCTGATGTCTTTTCCAAAAACCAACTGGACGGGACTGAAACCGGCTACCCGTGCCTGGCGATTTCTAGAAGCCACCACTGAAGTCACGGCAGTCTGCAAGTCCTCCAATCCCAGCACTGACATCTCCTTGATGACTTTCATCAATAGCACCTTCAGGACTGCTCCATGACGTTCAGCTAAGGCCATTCGCCAATGCGCCGTAGGCGGCACAATGTCATGAAAAATGGCAAAGGTGTTCAACAGCGGTTCCAAAATCCCTCGAAACTCCGTCCCCTGGTCTGTCATCAGCACTGAGGGTGGCCCAAAGATGCCAATCCAACGATCTCTGAGAAGACGATTGGACACATCTGCAGAAGGATCCTTACATGCCACAGCAATCTGGTAAAGGGAAAATGAGTCCAACACGTGGGTCACAGCGAACTTCTCATCTGCGGTGTCCCAAATGTAGAAGGTGTCGGAAAGGATCCTCTCGTTGAACATCATGGGCCGTTGAAATGCCGATTTCGGAGTGGCCATTGGTGGAGTCACCTGAGCACATATCTGACAATGCAAGTGCTTCACCGCCTTGATGATCTCTTGATCGGCTCCATTCAGATGAAGCATCCTCTGTAGCTTCTCATTGGATATGTGTCCCAGAGCCACATGAAGATGTGCCAATGTCGAACGAATGGTTCGATGAAGAAGAGCTGCACCACCAGAAAAGTTGATGTACTCATACCGCGTTCCATTGTCGACCATCTTCATGTGTTGACGCAATTGTCCTTCCGGTGTCGGCTCCACTTCAGCGGGGACAGTCTCCCAGACTCGATTCATAGGAACCTCCGCATGTAGAGGGACTTGAATCTCTTGCGCTGATTCCTGCAGCGCAATTTCCAATCCAGTGAGCAACCATTCACAGAAGTCCTCTGTCCATTGTGCTGCCAATGTTGACCTCCGGACGGAAACTGTCTTCCCAGATGTGGGATCTCTCATCCTCACAGATCCTTCGATGGGTTGATGTTGTCCTGGTTGATGGTCACAGATCCGGCTCGGGAAAGCTGTTGAATTGATCACCGGGTGATTCATCTGAACTGCTGTAGGTTTCTTGTGGGGCCTCCCATTCTCAAAGTCTACCAGTCCAAATTGACACATGTGAACGATCTGCTGGTGCACTCTGGGGCGTCGGCACATCAGCGGCATATTGAGAGCATCACTTTGTGCCGGCTGTTCAAGCACCACCAATCGTCCCTGTGTGGTCTGGTATGACCATACCCACATCACGAACTCCCAAAACGGCAAATGTTCCCTCCGCAAAGCACTAAGCAGATCCTTTCTCTTCCTCATCCTCTGCCACGAAGACCAGGGCCCACAAGGAGGTGATAACGTAATGACCTCAGGTTTCTGCGTCTCAATCACATCCTTGAGAATCTGCTGATGCTCTGGCAATGTCAAATCGAGTCCATATAGTACATCTTGTGGTGGTAGAACATCCCAATTGCCAGAGTCCTTCGCTATCTCGGACAATGTCGCCTTTCCTGCAAAGATCTCCATCAGCGACCATTTCTTGTACTTCATCTTGACGACGTCATACATCCGTTGATGGGTTCGCAAAGCCTTTTGGACACCAATCTGAATGGATCTTCTCTGACGACGATTCAAAGTAATCTTCCTTCCTCCAGCAGCCGCAGCATGTAATGCTCCTTGACCTTGATCGTCACCGTGAACTTGGGGTGAATCAGGCTGTAGGGCTCGACCGCCAGGATCACCTCCAAATACCAAATCCACACGATCTTGTTCTCGACGCAGTTGTTCTTGAACTGTAGCTGCATTTGGATCAGACAGATCCATCTTCACTGCCGGGATCGACTTTTGCTCCTGCCTCGGTTGGTCTCCTCGGTTTCCATCTCCCCGTCGATGACCGGCAGGCCCATAGCTAACGGGTAGACCTTGGGGTTGAAGCAAAGTTGCCTTGCCGACCCCACGTGTCCCCAAATCGCTGCAAGGTGTCTCCCGTGCATGTGCATGATCCATCTGGGATTCCTCTTCCATCTGCGCTTGCCCTCGTACTCCACAGCTACCTTGATCCTCATGAGGAGCAACATCATCTTCCACTTGAATGTCACTGTCTGCGACTGCAGCGACCTCATGATGTTGAAGGTCACGTCCTCTGAGAACACACTGGACAGTGTCGGAAATGGGGCCTCCGGATTGGTCAAGGCTCCCAATTTGGCTGTCTTCTGCTTGGACCCAGACGTCTGGGCTGTCTTCGAGGTCGATTTCACCCTCGGGGCGTGGTCGGCTGAAGCAGCTGCCTCGGAAGCTTGCTGCAGCTGGATGAACATCTCCTGCATCTGCTGTTGCATGACTTGCATCTGTGCCATCTGTGCCGAATTGGCAGCTTGCAGTCGGGCCGATTGCACTCTGGTCGTAGGCGATGTTGTCGGTCGTCGCAACTTGGTGGAAGTCTTCGGCCGCCGCAAGGCTGCTTTCGATGCTGGTTCCACTGACTCCAGCGCTGGCTCCATCTCCGAATCTGAGGAGATCTCTCCGACGTTCTCCCATGCCGCTGAGGTCGGAGGAGAGGTGGCCATGTGCGTCAGCAGCGGAACCAGGTTCACTTGGGTCGTTGGGCGATGAAAACATCACTCGTTTTGATCCACTTGAAAATTGCAGAGACATAACTTCTTGATGTGGTTGCAAGGTGGCATACTCCGGCACTGGTTGACACGCATCAATATCATCGATCTTCAAAGTGTAGTGACCACCTCTTGACTGTGACAATCCAAATGACTTGACTGCATGTTTCCTGGATGAAAGAGTATGCGATGCTGTGTCAACGACCAAACCCAACTCAGTGCAAACCGGTTTTGACAACAATGGTGGACAATTTCCTGCAACCACTGAGATACGAAGTAAACAAGGGATTGTGGCAATGGAGACATGCAAAATGACCGCAAAACGACTCTGATTGACATGTCCGTCACCAAAACGAAACGACTCAACCTCTGGAACCACTTTGACATAATTTCCTTGTTGTTTCCATTTCTGAACCACAGGGTTGATCCAAGCCGTGCCCGCCACAGTCTTCATGCATCCCAAATCCAGGATCATCTTGTCACCCAATTCAACCAAAGACCAACATATGTCATGAACATCATTGGGAGGAGAATGAACCATGAACTGCTCAGAAACCTGTGGCGGATGACAAACCCTTGAGCTCCCTTTGTACGGCGCATCGGACTTGACGCACTGCTCCAAATATGCCCAGTCTGCTTCGGACTGCGCATGGGCCACTGGAAAAGTCACATTAGTGGCATGCACCGGTGCTTTGTTCCGGTATGGGCATTCCTGTGACCAGTGACCCAATTGTCTGCAAATGAAACAGGGCTCTGTCTTCTGCTGCTCCTTCACCCATTTTCTCACCTGATCCCGATCTCGAGGGTTTCCACCAGCGCCCCCATTGGCTTCCTTCTGGAAGTACTGCCTCATCTTTTTGATCTCTCGGACTCTGTTCCTGGCCTTGTACTCCTGGGCGTAAATCTCCGCCAGAGCCAAATCCGAACTTCCACCAGACGAAGCACTGGATGAAGGGGCCACTGATGAAGCTCCTGAGGAAGGGACGGTACCAGTCTCCAAAGCAGCATGTCCATGACCTCCAAATGAAGTCATGTCTTCTTCATCCTCATCCATTGACTCTTCTCCCAAGCCATCACCCATGGCCTCTTCCTCTCCACCGTCCTCTTCTATGAGGTCGTCATCCTCCAGGATGGCCATGAGAGCATCTCGGAAGCGTCTCCTTCCAAAAAATCGCTTTTTGCGCCTGGATGGCTGTGTCGATCCACCGGAAGATGCCAAAGAGGAAGGTGTGGAAGTAGCACTCGCCCCAGCCTTTTGGACCAAGTAACGGTCTTCATGGTCCAACGTCGGTTCACCTCTGCCAATAGGACATCCTGGCAAACCCTCCAACTGGTCAGCAAGGTCGATGATGGCATTGGTTACCAAGTCTTCGTCTTCCAATGTCCCACCACAAGCTGCCTTGATCAGCGCCTGGTCTCGTTTGGTCAACTTGGCTGCGTCCATCAAGTGTCCCACATAGAACTGAGATCCAACCTGGTATGCCGGCGATGACTGATTCTTACGGCGATAGATCTCTGCACGATTGATGAAGGACTCCAATGACTCCTGTGGCAAACGAGACAATCGCATAAACTTCTGACGGCGTTGATCCACCTTCTTCTGGTCCAGCAACTTGATAATGGGGGACTTCTCCATGGTGTTGCGGATGATGTCAATGCCTTTGGATGAGGAGACTTCGGCAACGGTGAGGTGCTGGACTATCTTTCCTGCACGTTCCCTCAGTTGTTGCATCAACCTCGGACCCCTCATCTCCTCAGGAAGTGATCTTCCTTCAGAAGCTATCCAAAACATGACACTACGCCAGTAGGCCTCCCATGACTCTCCAGGTCTAGCATAGAAAATTGGAGGGTATGTCGAACTGATCTTGCCCCCCGGAGCTGTTGCCTGCTGGCTCCCATTCCCAGCTATTGATGGGACCCCGGACGGAAACTCACCTGAAGGTCGGTTCTCGGCATCCTTGGTACCTGCAATTGGTGATGCCGGATCCATATTCGCAAGCACTTGCCCTTGCGCTCCTCGTCCATCATGCCGATGTAATACTCCTTGACCATTCGAATGATCATGAGGAAGGTGTCGGAGATCTTCATCTCGATATTCTGTCAAGCCTCCATGATGTCGATCATGTAGTGCTCCAGATCTCCACGACCTCCATGACCAATTCGAATTCCGATCATCGTCAGACTGGGAATCGGACCTCCATGTCCAGTTCTGCCAGGCATCATGGTCACCATCACGTCGATACCAATCACCTGATGTCCAACTACTGCCTGACCTCGAACTCCCACTCCAACTGTGCCGTGAGTAGTCTGACGACTGTTCACTGTCAGGAGTTGACACATCTGACCAATTTTCTGCGGCATATGTTCTCCATGGGTCATTCCATAACCATGGATCCTGTTGTTCCATTGGGCTCATCAGACTCACTCCATTCACACCATGCCCTTCGGATCTTCCCGGGAAACCTCTATCTCCACCAACAGCCCCTCCATCGACAGATCCATTGCCCAGCAACTCCTCGGAGTTGCCATTGCTGTCCGAAGAGGCCAAAGACGAAGTTGATCTCCCAGGTTCTTCCTCGAAGGACACAGCTTGTCTCCTTCTCCGAGCAAAGTCCGGGAGTGGAATGTTCCCGAAGCTCGGCGCATCTGCTCCAGCAAGGTGTCCGTCGGACCCATCCAACGAACCACGTGGACCCTGTGCAAGGCTCTCCATGGCTCAGCCGGCACTGAAGCCGGGACAAAACAAGGCCACTTTTCGTGGCTCCGCTACCACTGGAAACGCACGACGGCAAAACTCACTTTTACCTCACACAGAGCCACGACCGGCTTCGGTACCGGCAATGATTCACAAGAATTCTCCATGACTACTGTACATCCGAAATACTTGTGAAATGCTTCCTTCATCCGAGTACTCCACGTGCCACTGCCTTCTCAACTCCTCAATCTCCGATTGAATCCTCAAGTGGAAGGAGAAATGTTTCGGTGCTGTTCCAATGATGTTTCACAAGGATATACAGAGGCTTCAATTACACCAGCAAGATTGTCAGAGGGCCATGCAGGTTTGGGTTTTCCCTTGGAATAGGCTCCTTCTATGTACTGGTCTTGGTGTCTAGGGGTGTCCAGAAGAGACCCAAAGTGTTTCTTCCAAGGACTGAGATTTTCAAAGACTTCATTCTATCTTCGCCATGAAGTTCCCTTATCAGTCTTGAAACGTGACTCTTTCCGTCAGCTCAATGAGTTGAAAATACTGGCCGCTTACAAACCACTTGGGGATACAGCCAGTTGTAGTCGCCTTTGAACCTGAGCCAAGGCTCTTTTTCACCTCTCTTACATGTCTTTCCTCCTGGCCCCGCACCAGCAGATCTTGAAGCAGGGGAGGGTTTCTTCCGACATCATGAGCACTTGGGACATTTTCAAATCGTGACAAATCATGAATCCTCTCTCATTCAAAAGAGGGAGACCATCTCACATCCGATCGACCCCCTATTGTGGATGAATACATCAACATGTAAAATTACCATCTATCTACTCATATCCCTATCATATATATCATATACTATTTAGATGTGTTTAGATCCAAGGCGCTTCCTAATGCCATCTCGAAACCAAAATCCTCTGCGAAGCCATGCTCTCAACCGAGCCATGCTGCAGTCCAAGTAAAAGGAAGGGGAAAATTCATAGGCTTGAAATCGATCCAAATCGATCCAAATTGATCCAAATCGATCCAGTCCAACCTTGCAAGCCACAATGGAATCCATGTCCCCTGCGCACAATCAGTCCTGCTTTTCCAGTTCAGCTTTCAAGTCCTCAAACTTCTGCATGCTGTGCCGGCCACGCTGCACGAGTGCTGTGCTTGGTGTGGGGAGGTACTTGGCACTGACTGCGATGTGAAGACCTGAAAGATCAAAAGCAGCAGTACTTTTTTAATGTCCAGGTTCCAATCGATTTTTGTGAAGGACTTTAATCAGTTAGGTGGCAATCATCTCCCTTGACCACATGGTTCTCATGTGCAGGTGCTTCTGATTCCCTGGCTCTACCGGTCAGTGGAGTTGCGGATTTTCTAGGGATGCGAAGCTCACAAGTGTCAATTCGGTCACAATCAAGCTGTTTCCGCTATGACTTTTGTTTATGTATTCCCTGATTGGGTGTCATGGGTGTGTTTTTGTTTTTTCGTGCTCTCGTTCTATGTCTGTCCTAAAGCCGGAAGCTTGAAGGAAGCAGGGCAACAGTGGACGTGTGACCGGATTCGTTGAGGAACCTGGAAGCCATGTGGCAAACACCAGTGACATTTGACATGGAAAGTGTCATTATTGTGATACGTCCAATCTTGGTGACATTGTAGGATGGAACACATTGAACAGGCAAGTGGGGAGTATACAAGCTTTGCAACTTGAGCAGCAATAATTCTTGGATCTCCACCCAGCTCGCCTACATAAGCTGAGTGATGCATTACGAAACAAAGGACACCAACAAATAGAGGGGACATTCTACAGTCGCATAATACCTCCACACCAAGATCTCCAAACACAAAGACTGGAATGACATCTGAAATCTTGATCCCCGTTTCTAGCCCTAATTGATTGACTTTGGTGTGATCAGTCATGCTGAAAGTGAGCTGCTGATACGAGGTCAGTCGCCAAGGATAATCATCCCAAGTTTCGTTGAAGTCACTTCATAATCGATGTGAAGTTCAAAGCATTGTGTTTGCTGTTTCACTGGATGTACACATCCCCCTTTATCGGACATATTGCGACGTTGTGACCCCGCAATTGGAAAAATATCGGATCGCCAACCCCACCAGCCGGTCCCCGGCCGCCAATTTCTGCTGTTTTCACCTCTTCGAGGAGTTGCAGCTGAATTGGGCTGCCGGACGCGAACCCATGAGATCCCATGAGCATGAAACAAAGCCAAATGGCCAAATGATGGGTGTCTCATGGTGTCTCTGAAACCTGGCAATATCGTGGGATATATCCGAGATGTACCAAAAGTTATCAAAAAGCAACTATTCTGATGAAATTCAAAGCCCCTGAGTGTTGGACAAACCGTTGGTGGTTTCCACACTGAACTTCACCAAAACTAATTCATTCGCTACAGCTCCTGTTTTTGTCTAGCACCGTTTTGCAAGAATATCAAAGTAAAGAAAAGGCCCAGTTCCTTTGGTACACAGTGTGTAAGAACAACAGCCAAACAATTTTTGAAGGAGGGAACCCATGAACCACCCAGTTGCTGAACAGTGCCGGTACTGAATGATGTCTGGGACCTTCCTGACCTTGACGCAACAAGTCGACTGTTCTGAGTAACCACTCCAAAACACCAGGCAGGAGGGCATACGCACACAGCAATTCAAGCTCCTAGAACCAGATCTCGGTGCCAAAGCAGGAACAGCATATTTCAGCATATTTCAGCATATGTTAGGTTTTTTCAATGTGCTTTTTTTTCAAGGCCAAAAATTGGAGAAAATCACGCCAAACAGCAGCATTGGCCCAGTGAGTCGAATGCGGAACGCAACAACAACCGGATTGCAAAATCCCATAGCAACAACATGCTAAAACCATTTTTTTGATTTCAAAATCCCAATTTAATGCCACCCTTTTTTCATGGCAAATCTTCCATACATATCTACATATTTATGTATATGTATATTCATTTTTAGATCCATATTCATTCAGCCATGTTCCACCCATCATCCAAGGGTTTTCACCCATCGAGAGCTTCTACGAACTGATCAATGTTGGCTGATTCTTTGGCCTCAGCATGACACGTCTGGACAGTAAGGCCATAAGGTCCGGTGGGGATGTTGGAAGCATGTTGGGAATTAGGACGCCTCAACGAATACATGTTTGGCTGGGCAAACTAATCTGGCAGTATGACATTGCGACATTGGTATGTCAGAAAGGTCTCTGGACATGTTGCCAGTAGCATGTCGAGGAGTAGCATTGATCTGCAAAGTTTCGCCTGTTGTGTTCTTAGTCTTGTGTGATATCAAGGTATGAAAAACGCGAGGAAGAAAAACTGTGGTTACCGACAGAATTAAAGAAATAGGATTGAATTCACCAGGAGAGCCCCTGTCATTTGTTTTCTATAATGAATGTTTCCCCTGGAGGGTTGACAACCAAAAAAGAGTTTCCAATCCTTAGCTTCTGGTGATCTTCATGGGTTTTCTTTAATTCTGTCGGTGACCTCTGATGGTTTCTACAATTCATTTCGCCCCTGGCCCCTGTATTTTGCATGAAACCTGCCAAATTCTATCAGAATTCCGTAAGGTAAGGTGTAACACCTCGTGTTTTCTTCTTTATAGAATTGAATGTTTTGGGACCCCTGTGCTCTTCTTGATAGATTGGTCATCCTGGACGACCGTTTCCAGGTAAAATATTGTAGAAAAACTAGAACCATAAGAAAATAACGGACAAAATCATCCCGAAGTGCATTTTTAAGTAGAGGACTCCTTTTGAAAATGTTCCGCAGAACAGAGGTTAAAACTGATAAAAAAAGACTAATGCTAAAACAATGAAATAGATTGAACAAATGATAAAAACCTAAAGTAAAGTGCTGACATATCTTGAGCGACTGCTGAAAACCCATGGCAAAATGCTGAAATAGGTTCGACAATTGCTTAAAACCAATGGTAAAAGACTAAAATAGGCTGGAAAGGCCAAAATTATACGTTGGAAAATCAATTAAACGCCAATGGTAAAATGATAAGATAGATTGGATAATTGCTTAAAACCAACCGTAAAATGGTAAAATGATGAAATACCAAAAAACTGAGGAGAATCTGTCAGATTGCAAAAAACAACACTGACAACGACTGCCAACAGAATTGTAGAAAACAAATAATTAGCAAACACTTAGTTATAGCAAACACGGTTTTTCTCTTTTTGCCCCGAGTTTCCCGACAACTAGTATTAGATATATACATATGTATATATATATATTATATATATATATACATATGTATATATATATATATATATATGTATATAGATAGATATATGATTATACATGCACAGTGTTTGTCGAAATTTGGGCACCCCAAAAACTATTGGTTTCCCTCTTTATAAGGGCTGTTTCGGGATGATTTTGGGATACCCCATTTTGAAGACCCCCATCTACGTATAAATAGTTGCATGTGTATGTGTATTGGTATGTGGTATGTTGCATGTGAATGTGTCTGTGATGTGTCACAACCAGGGTTGTCAACCACTACTCACTGGATGTGGGTCAAGATTTAATGTCCAAGCAACCACACATTTGGCCAACTGCTAATAGAAACTGATAAAGTTGAGCAAATCAACTTTTGACCCGCCAGCTGAGATAAACATCAAATAAACAACAATTTTCTTAAAACTGAACATCAAATAAACATCAAATGATATCAAATTTATTCAAATTTGAACCGAAGCTACAGCGAAGCGATGGACGACGGTTTGATCCAGGCCACCGCATCGAGTTGAGCGAAGGCTTCCTGACGCCTCCGGAGCTCTTGCAGGGCCTCGCAGTGCCGCAGTGTCACGAGATGTCACGCGTAGGAAAAGTGTGTCTGTGCCTTTTTCTTGTTAAAAAAGAAATATAGATGCACTTGTCAATTCATTAGTTAAATCAACAAATGACCAATAAGAGTAACAAAAATAAAAAATCATAAAAATAAATATAGAAAATACATATGCACAAAACCAAACAAATAAATAAATCAAGAACGAACAAACCAATGAATGAATACTAACCATAAACATGTCAAACGTACGAATCTTATTTGACATATATACACGAATATGAGTGGCTGTCAAAATGAAATTGCCCGAAATCGGCGATAAAAATCATTATCATGGGGGCCCGCTTCGTGTCCACTTCATTTCAAAGAGGGGATATATCTGTCATGTATGGAAATGTGAAGTATTTCGATCAGAAGTGCAGAAGTAGCAAACGTAGCTAGCGCAGAGGCTCTTTAAACTGCAAAAGCTAAAGAAACGAGTTCAAAAAGCAAGCTATAGGCCATGGGCGCAAGCTTCCAAGGTAGTGGCAGCAAAGCTGTGAGTGAGTATGAAATGGGCAACTTATCACATGTCACAGGTTCTCTAGCGCGAACCTAGCGGATCTAGCGCAAAAATCTCAGAAGCATTTTCAACTTCTGCCAGCCTGTTTCACGTGGCAGTTGGGTGGAAAAGTGGATTTGCTTGATTTGACGAAAGTTGGAACAAGTTCCATCGCAACCCGCGGTTGTTGTGGTGCTGAAGCTATGTCTTACTTGAATTCTTACATACATTCTCTTCGCATCGCAGTATTTGCCCAGCCTCTCTTCACACTTCCCATCTGTCCATCTGAGGAAAAGAAAAAGAATACATCAGGAAGAGGAAAGGAAGATGTGAAAGATGAAAGGAAGGTGAAAGGAAGATTAAAGGAAAATGAAAGGAGGAGAGGAAAAAGGAGATGAGAGAAAAAGAAGTAAGGGGATAACCTCTTCTATGACTCTGGAATAAAAACCTGCCGCGAACCTAGTGCCAATCTAGCGCTGCCTTGGGGGTTTGTGTGATTCTTGTGGGGGCCCGCCACTAAACCAATACTAAAAATCAACATCCGAACCAATTTACATACCACGTAATGGACAAAATCTCACCATAGGTTTTTGACATCTATCATATATATTATGTATATACATACATATATACACACACACACCTGTGAAAGCAATAACTGTTGTTTTGGGGCTGCCGAAAGAACGCAACCAAAGCTTCATGCTGGGATCCACGTTTGTCTGAAACACCTGGCTTGTTGTAAGATGGACAATCACTTTGATGTAGCAATTCGGCTGGACCAGCAACCAAGGACCACGGGAATGCAAAACATTGGTAAAGCAGGAGCGCGCATGCACAGAGCAATTTCAACTCCAAGAACCCGACCCCGGCACCCAAGCAGAAAAAGCACATGTTTTTAACGTTTTTCAAAGGAACCTTAAAGGAAAACGCAAGGCCCTCAACAAACAGCAGCATTGACCTAGCAAGTTGACTGCACGAAACAAGCACAAGATTGCAAAACACCAAAGCACAGCACACAAACACATGTTTGAAGTCACCTTGAATAGGGATAAAGCACTAATACAACATTCATACAAGCTTGCATACACACATGACACACAAAATTGCATAGGTGGATACTTTGCACTCTGATTATATCTCATCACGCTAAACAATGGGTCTGCTTCGCTGACCCTGTTGCGAAGCCTACGGCGTACACCCCTCCCAACAGGGCTCAGACTGCTTTGACTCGAATGTCTTCATCTCGCATGAACCACACGGGTGCCTGGCCATGCCAACCAACCGACGATGTTTTGGAATGCTTAGAACACTGGATGAATCTGTTCAAACCATAGCAGTCAACTAGGATCTTCCCAAAAAGAGCGCAAAAGCTTAGCATCTCCGAGACCACCACCAAAACCAACCGTAACAGAACATGGCCAGTCTAGTTGAATACTTATTTGAGATTTCAATAGAACACTTGAGATCCTTGCTGCAAGCGAAGGATCATCCAAATCAGGTCTCTGACTGATGTTTCATACCAAACCGGTCAGTGAATGCAGGGGGACTGTTCAGATTTGGAGGGGAGGACGCACCTAAAAAGTCTAATATGGTGAGGAAGAAGTGATTTGGTCATGTTGTCGCTCCGTACTTTGCGTGCCCACTATTTCTTGCGAGCGATACTGCACAAACAATATCATGTCGGGCCATTGCACAGCTCGACTCCCAGAGTCTTCATCGCGGTTTCCCAAAAATTATCTTTTAGAACTTTTGGAACTGTACTTGCTGGTGTTCATTCAGTGAATACAGAAGAATGCAAGAGGATCCTGGATCCCGTACTAAAGCTGTAAAAGTTGTCGCCTAAACTTTCTCCTCCTAAGGCGCGTAGGAAAAAGACGTTCGTTTAAAATTCCAGTTCCCTCCATTTCCCCATCACCTTTCCCTTTGGGACAGTGCCTGCCATTGAGACCGATGCCGATTCAACTCCTGGTGGGATTGCTCTGGGATATTCCGAGCACTGTTCTGGGCAAATCAGACCAGTGAGCGACTCGAAGAAACACCGAACCCTTGAACCCTTGATGTTGATCTTCTGGGGGTCCAAATGGCTCATGCATACCGAATATCTATGAAATCACTGATCACATCTTCATTGAAGAAACGTTTTAAATCTTTCTATGTCTGTATGTTTGGCGGAAATGCGCCATTTTTCAGCCACCATTTCCAGAGTGCCCAACGGCTCCTCTTTTTCCTCCTCCGTCAAGCGTGGCATCCGCGCCAAGACTTCACGCGCCTGGAAGTGAGCCGGGCTATGACGACATATTGCAATATACATCGATATACTACATACATCTACAATCATCTACATACACACAAATACTGTACTGCTGATAATTCATAATTTAATTGCCAAGTAGTACAATCACGGATCTGGGTCAAAAGCTTTGCAATCTGGGATGGACAAATTGAAAAAACATCTTGAAACCATCAACTTTGAGTCAATCTGTTCCTTCGCGGTACCCATGGTAGTGTGGCTTTGAGACGTTGTGCGATTGCTTTCTTTTCGCTGCCGGTCATTGTCAGAAGTGCCGACCAAAAAATTCAATAATGAAAGCTCACCACATACACCCAAATTGCCACATTGACACTTGACACCTCCCAGGTTCAAGATGTTTGACGATTGCTAGCTTCGGTCGTTGCATACTTCCTAGCTTGTACGTCGGAAAATGATGTTTGTTATCATTAATAAGCCAAGGGGATGATATGTTCAACCGATGAGCCTCCTCCTCAGCATTGCGCTGTTGCAAATCTTGCAGGTGTTCGCGTCGGGCTGTGAGATCCCGATAGAGGTGCACATGTCGCCTGCAGCAGAACTTGATAAACTAACAAAGCGTGGGAAGAATACCTACACTACAAACCACAACCGAAAGGGAGTTCATCTGGGAATGCCAACTGCACAGGGTTGCGGTTCCACTGATACTGATCAACAAGCAACATTCTTTGCGTAAATATTCTTTGCGAGCTTCAAGTATGTAAACATGTGCGTGTGTACTTAATACGCTCGTACATGTGTATTTTATACAAATTATACAAGAAAATGCATCGACATCCCCTCTCTGTGTGTCTCACAGCCTCTCAACTCACAAATTGCTCCAAATGAATACACATGTCACATGCAAATAAGTAATAATAAACATACATGTTTTGCAAAACGATTTATGCTCTTTGCTCAGCTGAGGCCGGGACGGCACCAACGGCTCTTCAGCTATGCCTCACAGCTGTGGAGCGCAGCTAAAGCCCGGAACGGCCGGTGGGGCTCAAGATGTTCCGTGGATGTTCCATGATGCTTCTGCACCACAAACATGCAGTTCAACAATGCTCAAAATGTAAGCCCAAAGCCCAAAACACCGCAGAATTCATCAACCTAGGGCCCAAATATGCCCTGATAGATTTCAATAGGTTTCAGAGATACCGATTTGCTACGATCAATTGGATCATCCGTGGGCATCTGCTCCGAAAAAGCTACCGACAGCTAGCTGCGGCTGCAACGGCCGCCAACGCTGTCGCGGCAGAAATTGTCGCACCAGATCTGACTGGTCGTCCCACACTGAGTGCCCCTGACGTTCGCGATAACCTTGTGGCACTGAGTGGCACTCCCTGTGCTGGACTTTCTATCATCCAATGAATCCGTAGTCCACAGTCATATGATTGCTCACCCCTCACTCAATCAGCAAGTTCAAATCGGTTTTCAAACACAAAATTGAAGCAGCGAGCATTTGGAGCTGCTCGACAGCGAACTTGGATCTACACGATCTACACATTAACTTTTGATTTGCGTTCAGCAATCGTTCCCATCTTCCTCCAGCTTCGTCTTAGGAAACCCATGTTTTGGGAGCCCCCAATTTTTGAGAAACGAACCCACCCTAATCAAAAGATTGTCAACCGGTGGAACCACCCCGCTCATGCTAGCTACCTACTAGCCCAAAATGGGCAATCAACCACAAGCGGAAAAACACATATATATATATATATTTCTATGCGCTTCTGCGTTTCGTTTGATGTTGCCAATGAGTTGCCAAGTCCTTCCATGTTTCATCCATGTTTCATCCATGTTTCGGTGTTCCTGAGGGCTGAAGCCTCCTGAAGCCTCCTGAGGTCCTGACCCAACCGTCGACCTTCCTTTTCGCCCCGCAGCCGCACGATGGGCAACGGCTCGTGCGAGCTGGGCCGTGGGCGGGACTTCTCCTGGCTGCTTCAGCGTGGACTCCAGTTGCACACCGGTTAGACATGGTTGAAATTGGTTAAGCGCTCTGGTAATTTGAGTTATTTCGAGTTATTTTGAGTTATAAGTTGTAAGCTATGAGTTATAAACACCTGAAACAGAAGTGCTTGCCTGTACAATGACACACTTGGGGCTTCGGGCTTTCCTCGTCGTAAACTCCAAATTGGTTCATTTGGAATTGAGTACCGTGTCATCGTTAGAGACGCAAATGGTCTGTGTTCTATCGTTGTACATGAAGAATTGTTCTTGAATGTTTGTCGTCACCAGTCATATTAATATAAATGTATGTATGTATATATATATATACATATAAATGAATTATGAATTGGCCCACTTTGATCTTCCGAATTGCATGGTGACAGGAGGCGGCTTCAGGTGAGGCCACCCAGCGACGCCTGTTCAAGATTCTTTGTACACATTTTATCTGCACACTTAGATTGGTGAATGCAATCTCATATTTCTGCTCGGCAGGATGTTTTGAAGTGCTTAAAGACATGTCCAAGCAATGTCATCGTCATGGTCTGCCCCTATATGTAAACCTTGTCCGCTGGCACATGCAAGCGTCCACAGTCTTTAAAAACAAACAAACGAATCGACTACAGCAGAGCCCTAAAGAGAGCTGTCGCCGAAGTTTGGATGTGACGTTCCCGGAACTTTCCCAAAGTTTCAATATGTTTCAATCTCCTCGTCACATCTTTTAAAATCTTTTCCAATCTGCGCTCAATTGGGCCATTTTGGTGCGCTGCACCTTCGATGGAGAGGATGGCGCCTCGTTCTCTCTCATCGCCTGGTGCAGTGGTCGCTGGGGATCTGGATCTCCATGGTGTAGTTTGCCGCACCAAAAATCATTGGTGAACCGGTGACCAGTTTCACACAGTTTCACTACAACGGTTGAGTAACACAAACATCTTATGGAACCTTCGTCAAATGACTACTCTTCGTTCTAGTAAGAACTGCTCAATGAAGAACTGCAGAGGTACCATCGAAGTGAGCTTAGCATGAGCATTGCCAGGTTCTACTTTCCTATGAAGAAAAATGCAGAATAATCACAGAAGCACTAGTCTGAGGATTGCTACCAGCTCAAAGTTGTCTGAGGCAGAGCTTGCAATGACACCATCAACTGTTGTTTTTCATGTTTTTCAAAATTCAAGGGGCTGAAATCCATGGGATCATTAGGGGGGTCATGAATGGTGGAGATCATCATAACTAGTGAGTGCCAAATCTTCACCCATGGAGTGAACCCCCAGGGTTTGCCTTGAGTAATAGATCATCAGATACCATCGAACGGTTGACCAGAATCTTCAATTCTACGAAACATCCGTTTTTACATTGCCTTCATGTTGCCACCAAGGCTGAATCAGCATTTGGTATAAGCGGTCCAAAATTGGGTACAATAACAAGGACTCCTAAGTTATGATTACACTGAACTGGTTCATCACATGTCCCATTTATTGCACTATCGGTCACGTTCCGGATGCCCTGGTCAATTTACCCATGATCGCTTTTTAACCCCCATGAAGTATATTCGTTTTGACCCCGATCGTTGCTCCAATCCTCTTCTGGACATGGGCTATTTATAGTTCTTTCATGTCCTTTCGATCCGTGATACCACTGGAGTCATTTTGGATTCGCAGATGACAAGGGCCAGCTGCGGCAGCTTCACCCGGCGTGTCGGCGGGCACACCGCAACAGGGATACGGACCGAATAAGGACCGCCTGCGCAAAGAGCCAAAGAACTGGCAACCGCTGGCAACCTTGTCTTCCTCCATTGTGTTCACCAGTCTTCCAAGATCGTCATTTGTCTTCTTGTGTTTTTTTTCCAGCGGGGACACGCTGCTCTCTTTTTTTGAAACCGTACTGGTGGATCTGACTTCCGATCATGACGCGAAGATGTCCCACACCCATAAATTTCTACATTCTACAGCTTGGTTGCCATGGTTCCATTCGGACCACGCGGCGCCCGACGCAAGAGTAGCGGCGTTGCAAAGTCTAAAACGGTTGATTCAAAATGGTTCAAAGACTCACGCCGGGGATTAGCTCTCTGGATCCAACAGACCATGGCAGGGATCCCGCCCGGGTGAACCCACCAGGATCAGGTTTAGACGAATCGCAGCATCCAGTGCAGCGAGTACTCAACTGTGATAAACACTTCAACCACTGATCAAAGGGGTTGCAAACTTCAGCTTAATGTGGCTAATCCCCGCAGGTTCGGGATGTACCCGTGAAAATGGGCCCACAGGTCTCTGACCTTGCTGCCCATGGCAAGAGTTTGCACCCGAGCTCTATCTGAGCTGATGTCTTGCAGGACCAGGTTCTCAGCACAGGGAATTGCTCCAAATTACTTCAGGGTCAAAGATTTTCAGTGGTTTCAGTCATATGTCCATTGCACACATATTGTTTCTTGGATTTTTTGCCGCTCGCTTTAAGTGGGTTTTCAAGCATACTGTCACCTACTGTTTGCTGTAGGTTCTCTTCAACAGCTTTACCAATTCAACAGTTTGCAACTGGCAAGGCAATCTACACGCTACCTACTATTCAAATCGATTTATCGGATTCAAACAATCCACTGCTAACTGGAGGCCAGGTTGATTCACTCGCATCATGCGTTCCGGGGGCACTGTAGGAGTTGCAGCACCAACCCGCAGCGAACAATGACCCATCTTCGCTGAACATACTGATTTCGGACTAGTTTCAAAAGAAACTGATTTCTTGCTCAATGGTTTTTATCCTAACGAAAAGAAAAACAAATAAAATAGCTGAACCTACTCCAATCCCACCTTGAAATGTTTGCATTTGCTTTGGTTTCTTGTGGTTTCTTTGAGCCTTCCACTTCATGTGCCGTCCGAAAGAGGCCCTCACAAATCTTTGGTCATCGGCAGGCGCGGCATCACTTTGCTCGCTTCTCTGGTGTTCGATCTGGAGCGGAACAACTCTTCCTGCGGCAGGCTGTTTGGGATCTCGTTTGATGTCCGTTGACGCGCACACATATGATCATGTATGTGTGTGGATCATTCCTATGGTGGTTAAAAAACTGGATATTCCATGGAGGTCGGAGGTCTGAGAAACCCAAATCTGTCGGCGGGCTCAGAAGTGGACATGAAGTACCAACAACGGGTCGGTATCATCGATGATGTGCTGGTACATGCTTGACCCCAATATCACTAGCACATCAATTTCTTGAGTGAAACGCGGTAAACTCCGGAAACGCCTGGGATTGGCCTGAACATTTCCTCGGAGGACTCCACTTGACAACAGACTGCAACACACATTCAAGGCTCAAACCCGACAGAAAGAATATCCAAGCTTGAAACGGTTTTTTTTTGGCAATTTGTATGCGACATTTGTATGAAGCGTCAAAACCTGGTTAGACCATGCCCAGCGGGATGTTCCAGGTGATAGGGCACATGGGTCCTTGAGAAGGTTGAGTTCCGACTCCATAAAGCTTTCAAATCTTGAGACGTGGCTGATGAGCCACCTGAACAATGACAGCGGCCATGCCGTCAGGCAATCGATCCAACCATAGGGTATCCTAGCATCATTCCCGAAAGCTCCTGCGAAGGGTTTTCCCAAAGAACAACTACCAAATTCATCTACATAACATCTCCTATTAACATCATCATCACATACATCTCATACAAATCATATACATCATTTACATCACACAACATCTCCTACTCACATCATCATCACATACATCTCATACAAATCAAATATACATCATCTATATCATCAACATCACATCGCCACATACATCTATGACAAATCATATAAATCATCTACATCAACAACATTTACATCGTCTACTCAGGAGGTAATTACTCAGGAGTCATTGCTCAGGAGTCAATACCCAGGAGTTAAAACGCCTACCAAAACCTCTTACCTCTCAAGTTCTTCTAATTCTCTGTTCAGGCGGCAGGGCAGCCAAATGCCGGTTTGCGAAACGCAACCCTTTCGCACGAAATGAAGTTCGATGTGCAAAAACTGAAATAAAACTGCGATTTGAAAGTCTCCCAAGCAACCTTCGCACGAAATGAGGTTCGATGTGCCAAAACTGGAGTAAAATTGCGATTTTACGGTGTCCCGCGCAACCGTTTCGTATGCTTTGTCCACAGCGTTGGCGCTGCTTCCTTTTCCTTTGTCTTTCCGATCTTTCTCTCGGATCCGGCATTCACTCTTCTTCTGGCCCCACTTTGAGCAGTAGGAGCAGTAGCCGCTGAACCGGCTTGAGTTTGAGCTACTCAGTACTCTTGTTGTACTTTCCTTTGACTCCTTTCTCTTTGCTTTTCTCGCTCTTTCCTTTCTTACTTTTTCCACCTAGCTGCTCGGCTGCCGTCCTTTCCAGGAGATCGCACCAACATCCACTGGCGCAGGTCTACCAGCGTCAGCTCTCTTGGCAGCCTCAGTTCCCAGTCCTCGACCATCGAACTCAACACCTGACTGAAGGTAGTCCTTGATGGCTTTCTTCAGGATCTGGTAGTTGGCGCCTATCATGCTACTGCTGGTTCTCAGTGCTGCTCTCAGTCCTCCTGGTGCGTACTTCATCACCGAAGCAACTTTGGTGGCTCCACTCACGCTTTCTTTGNCCTATCATGCTACTGCTGGTTCTCAGTGCTGCTCTCAGTCCTCCTGGTGCGTACTTCATCACCGAAGCAACTTTGGTGGCTCCACTCACGCTTTCTTTGCTTTGCTCTTCATAGCTTCTCACTTGGATTTCCCAGGTGTCCAAGGTCTACAGGAATTCAGCCTCCTTCACATGCCCACAGGATTGGGAAATGATGTTCATCAGCATCGCCGTCCATCTTTCTCCAACCCGAGGTTCATAAGCATCTACCATCAAGCTCCATGCCTGGAGTCCATTGCTTTGCTCGGCATTCATGATGACGCTCAGCGCTCTTCCTTCCACGCTTTGGGTGAGGACAATGAATAGTGTCCAGGCGTGGGTCCTCGCCATCGGGGTCATGTCCATCATCAGCCTCACACCTCCGGCTGCAGCTTCGTCAGCATCCACCAAGACCTCTCGAAACCCGACAGACAGGAGGTCAAGGTAGCTTCTAACCACAAAAGATATGTAGCCCAATCTTCTTCCTTCCCACTGAGCAGCTTTCCATAGGCTCTGCTTTCAATGAGGTGATGATGTCCCCATGGTGTGGCGTTCACCATGCCACCACCAACTGTTGGCCCAGCTGGACTTGAAGGTTGGCCAGGTTCTGCAGGCCTAGCTGTTNAGGTGATGATGTCCCCATGGTGTGGCGTTCACCATGCCACCACCAACTGTTGGCCCAGCTGGACTTGAAGGTTGGCCAGGTTCTGCAGGCCTAGCTGTTAGGCTCCGAAACAGCTCTTCACTGGTGGGCGTCGCCATCACCTCACCTTCCTTCTTCTCTTCGCTTTTCTTTTCCTCTTCACTTCCATCCTACTTCTTCGATCTTTTCTCGTCTCTTTTCCCCTCTCTTCAAGACACCAAGCTGGTAGTGACCATCCTTCAGCGCCATGACGACGGGACCCAATTTATTGCTGGCGGCAACACCAAAACTCATGGGTTCATTACGCCGACTGGTGGCATCACCGCGATTTGGACAGCAAAACACCTGCTAGCAGCAAGCAGGGTCAAGCAGGTAGATGGAATAGTTCCACCTTCAAGGGTTTCAGTAGTTTGCCTGTCTGGCCAAAACGAAGAATTATATCATTCAGTATATGCTTTTCAAGGAAGCAAGAACATCATAGAAGTCACCATACCGTTGGCTGGAGTCTGACCATTCTCCAAAGAGCGAGTCAAGGCGGACGCAGATTGAACCGAACCAGCAGTCCAAGCGGCCGAGTGGAGCGCCACAGTGCCCTGCTTTTTGGGAGACAAGTTCTGGGTAGCTAGTTTAGGGCTACTTGTCCGTTTACGATTCACCACCTCAACCCAAGTTTCTTCAGCCGGGTCCTTAAAGGTGACCGACCTTGCCCTGGCCCAGCAGCCACAAAAGGCTGTGGGTGACCAGCACGGGTCTTTTTTCCAGGCTTAACCCGTTTGTCAACTTTGAAGTTTTGCCCAGCCGCATTTACAACACAATTGAAACACTCAAGCTGGGTGCCAGGAGCCTTCTCCGACCTCCAGATTATTGTTATTCAGGGTGTTGCAAGCAGCTGAGCTTCAGCCGACTCTTTTGACTTTGCAGGCACGTTAACAGGAGTAGACACAAAGCGGGCTAAAACTTCCTGTGGGTTCTTTCGTCCCTTTTGCAACCGTTCTCTAGGCTCCTCCACTTCCACCCCCTCCCGAAAAGAGAGACTTCAAACCAACTTTATTTTGGGAAAAACCACAATTGGGCAGGAACTCAGGTATTAACCGCAGACGCCTCCGGCAACCCCAAACCCGTCTTCTGCCCCAGCACCGACATTTTCCAAGTTTCCGGCGCACATGCCGAGGTGCACCACGTCTCAACACCCAAGCAACTGCAGGTAGCAACACAATAAAGCCGCAGCAACAGAGGCTCCAAGCAGCATCCATAGCTGCACCGGAAAGCAGGTCCCGGCGCCCAGGGAGCCCAGTGAAGGGCTGGTACCATTCAGGAGGGAATCCCAAAATAACCCGAAAACACAACCACCTTCGAGGGAACCAGCAGGGTCCAAGACTTCCCCAAAAGAGTGATTTAGAGAATTAAGCCCGCTTCCATGATAGTGACCAGGACTGCATTCACCCAATAAAACCTTTGGGGGGAAGTTTCGGGAAGAAAGAAAATTCGAAAAATCGGAACAACAAAACGAGGCACCGTAGCCTTCAAGTCTGGCCACCCAGGCTCTTGTGAGGCCCAATCAATTTGTATTCATTATTCTTACGCGCAACGGCCATTTCGTCCTTTCTGTTTTTGTCCTTTTATCCAACCACGTAGACGACCGTCTGGACTCTGCTGTCAGCTCTCTTGGCAGCCTCTGTTCCCAGTCCTCGACCATCGAACTCAACACCTGACTGAAGGTAGTCCTTGATGGCTTTCTTCAGGATCTGGTAGTTGGCACCTATCATGCTACTGCTGGTTCTCAGTGCTGCTCTCAGTCCTCCTGGTGCGTACTTCATCACCGAAGCAACTTTGGTGGCTCCACTCACGCTTTCTTTGNAGGTGATGATGTCCCCATGGTGTGGCGTTCACCATGCCACCACCAACTGTTGGCCCAGCTGGACTTGAAGGTTGGCCAGGTTCTGCAGGCCTAGCTGTTGGGCTCCGAAACAGCTCTTCACTGGTGGGCGTCGCCATCACCTCACCTTCCTTCTTCTCTTCACTTTTCTTTCACCTTCACTTTTATCCTCCTTCTTCTATCTTTTCTCCTCTCTTTTCTCCTCTGGCCCCGGATGGCCCTGGCATGGCCCTGGGGCCTTACAGCGCTGGCTGCCGCCGGGTCTTACCACGGCTCCGCTACCATGCAAAGGAGCGGACTCGTTTCCCTTGAGTACAAAGGGCTGCATGTCCATGCCCTTGCATTTATGCGCACATGTTGTGCCATGTGACCACTGAACCGTGAAACACAACATCTATACGTATCTATCTGTCTGTCTTTCTAACTATCTATCTGTCTGTCTATCTACCTATCCGTCTACCCATCTATCCATACATTGGGCTACGGTACGTTACGTTACGTTCCATTCCTTTCCATTGCATTGCGTTGCATTGCGTTGCATTGCGTTGCGTTGCATTGCATTGCATTGCACTGCATTACTTACATACATACATGCATGCATACATACATATATATATATATACATACATATATGTATATATATATACACACAGACATCACTTACATGTGCCTATGAATGAAATCCATCAGAAAACCAGATCCCTTCCAATCCACGAACCGATTCTTGCGCATAACCTCACACCTTGTGACGCGTTTCCCTGGGAAAATGGGGTGTGCTCTCCATTTTAATTGCGCAGAATACAAGTTCATCGATGCACTAAGTAATGGATCGGGAACTACGTTGAACATCCTACAGCCACGGACTGGACCATAAGACAAACTTCAGCTGCACAGCAGTTGACAAACACCAATATATACCTGCTCCACAATGATGTGATTCCTAAAAGTTGGGGAGCACAACTGCGGTGCAAAGCTCTCTATTACATATCATTACATCTACCCTTCTGAGTAGAGCCAATTCAAATTCATTTTTTACAAGGCAATACACATCGCAAGGAGCAGCAGACATGACCATCTAAAAACGGAACGTCTTTCTTTGGCACCTGAAAGCTAATCAGCCGTGGCTCCCAGTGGCTTCAAGTGGCTCCGGCGAATCCCCAGGACTACGACATGACGAAATGCCCAGCCGGCCTTTGATCTTGGATGATCTTGGCCACATCCATGGCTCGCGCGGTCCCCCGGAAGCGCAAGCATCCCATGAAAAACTCTTCCACCTGTGGCAGGACATCGTCTGATATCAAAAATAAAAAGCAAACGATTTCCGTTATTTGCCCAGGCGGGTCTTTGATTCTGTCAATAGATGTCTCCTAACACGCTCTTGAACTCACTTTTCTGCCGATGTGAAGTCCTGAGGAATAAACCAACTATGACATCACAATGTCGTTCGTTTTCCGTTTCGGCCATTGGACACCATTCATTAGAATGGATTCTATGGGCACCTTTTTTTGAAAGGGAATACTTGAAAAGCTCTACCATGCTCTCCGCAATCTTTGGGCACCAGAAAAATCAGCTGCTGCGAGCTGCTCTGGCACCAGCTGTGTGGCTGCAGCTCCACACCTCCACCATTCCTCCTCCATCAGTGTCGAGTAATTTGAAAAAGGACCAGGCATCCCAAATGTCCTAAGACAC
>BGPT01000133.1:100632-112062 GCA_003297045.1 Symbiodinium sp. clade C Y103 | reverse complement strand
AACAACAACAACAACAACAACAACAACAACAACAACAACAACAACCACAACAACCACAACAACCACAACAACCACAACAACCACAACAACCACAACAACGACAACCCACAACCCACAACCAACGCCCAACAACCAACAACCACCAACCACCCAACGCCAACCACCAACCACCAACCACCAACCACCCAACACCAACCACCAACCACCAACCACCCAACACCAACCACCAACCACCAACCACCAACCACTAAGCACCACCACCACCATCACCACCACCGCCATCATCACCACCGCCATCATCACCACCGCCATCATCATCATCATCATCATCATCATCATCATCATCATCATCATCATCAGCAGCAACCAGCACCAGAATCACGCAACAATAATGAAGCCATCCAAGCTAGATTTTCATTCACTGCCCGCAACCGCTTCGAGGCAGCAATCAAGTCCTTGCCCAAAGCATGCAGAATGGCAGATTTTGCCATGCAGTCACAAGAAGCAATGGCAATTTGTCCCAAAACCAAACGCCAATTAGAAACGGTATGGCCCGGCTCAGACTAACCTGCTAGCATTGTTGACCGGAAAACAATAATATGGGACTTCCTCAGAACGGAGCTCGCTGACACCCAATACTGACGCAATTGGGGATCACCAATTTCCCTCGCACTTTCTGAATCCACTTTTTTCTTCGGTCCCACGCGTACACCCAACTCTCTATTGGCTGCTGCCCTGCAGAGCGGGATAAGGCCGGGGCATGCACACAAACCATACCAACACCTCCGGTCTAGTTGCAATCCAAGAAGCATTGAGGACGGCGAATTCTGTGAAGCTAATGAAGAACAAGAACAGGAAAACCCATTGAGCTGAGATGAACCTCACCTCAGAAAGAGAAACCTGCTGGATGGCAGTTCGGCAGGAAGGCCCCGGTCTACAAATTTTGACACCAAGGAAACCCTTACAGCCAACTATATCCACTTATTTCCTCTCAAACCGGGTCGAAGCAACTTTGCTGTAAGAAGAAAAAGAAGACAAAGACGAAGAAGAAGAAGAAAAAGAAGAAGAAGACGACGAAGAAGAAGAAGAAGAAGAAGAAGATCATAGTAGTTGTAGAAGCCGTTGCCCCTGTAGATCGCAACATGCTCCAAAAAGAGTCGCAAGGCCACCAAAGCAGCAGCAGAAACACGAGGCGACACCGCTCACCTAACTTGGATCCTTAGGAAACAACCTTAGCGAGTGACAACGCAGCAGTGGCCTCAGAGTGCGAGGCTCGGTCAGAAACCGAGTGAGCCCCAAGTTACTGGATATGGTTTTCGCTGTGGAACCAGTGGAGCCTCGGATTTACCAACCAGCAACAAAGGGCATGACAGAAGGAACGGCTAATTCCCGTAAGTATGGTCCCAGAGCGTTTGAACAGCGGCGCACATATGACGCAAAACAACCTCATCACCTCATCCACAACCCAACCCAGACGAGTGAGAAGCGGGGACATGGTCTCCCATTGATTAAAACCATGGGGGCTTCTGGAACAACTAAACGGAGTGTTGGAAGGTACCAACCTCTTCGCAACACAAGGGGCAAGTGATGCCCTTGTCTTCCATGTGATTTCCCGAAGCAGCCGGGCTATAGAAACTCCAAACATCAAGGAGCGCGCGGCTGGAGAAGAACCCAAGCAAGACCGGCGTTTAGCCAGATTTACCTGAGCAAATCTAAACCTTAGTTGAGCAGGTGAGTGGCTTTCTATCATCACCGCAGCTTCCCTTCAAGTAGACGTCATAAAGTCTCATAATTTGAAACCCTATACATCGTTCTGATGACATGGGGTTGTAAATTCGTTTCTTGGATTGCCCCACGTCTGAGGTCCAAAACAAGTGTCTTTCCGGGCGGAAAACGTTGCCATCTGCCCCCCATGAGCCGACACATTCTAAGTGAGGCACCCTCAATTTGCTCAGGTTTGGCATTGGCAGAAACCAACGCAAACGCACTGTAAATGCTATGGGCCTTCGCCAAAGCCTTCAGCTTCACAGCTTCCTCTTCTGTGACACATGCAACGTTCCTAGAAGGTTTCTCGTCTAAATCCAAAAGGTCAGCAAGTTGCTTAGAGCCAGTTTGATCCTTTTTCCACCAGGTAGGGTCAAGTCTCGCCAACATGACGACAAAATTTCAACCAAGTTTTTGGGTAACCACCAGGACGGGATCCCTTTAGCCACCCGCCGTTTTCCCAAGAGACAATCATCTTGGTCCCCTTTGGCTCCCAGCAACCCCAGGCATGACTTACCACCTCTGCAGATCACGAAGCCAACTCCTTGGAATTTGGAAAGTTTGCTGGCTTCCCGCATATATTCACCAAGAGTTTCGTGGGTAAAATTGATCTATTTGATTGGCTCGGGTTTACGAATTTCCTTGGCCAAAAAACCTTTTGGAAAAACGCATGTCCATGTCCCGACCGGTCAATAATCTTAGAAGCAAACTCCTTTGGGGTTTTGACAAATCAAATGATAGCCTCTTCCTGCTCTACAGGGTTATGGCGCCAACCATATGTCCGGTAACTGGTCCTTTCAGGTAAGAAAGCCATTAAGGCATTACCTGGCTTGTGTTGAATTTGCTCCCACTGAGCATTGGTCATGAAACGCTTGGGAAAAATAGTGCTCTCAAGGTCACCAGATCTGCGGACACGTCAGCCACGTCTTTTGCATCAATGATTTTTGGTTGGACCGGCCACATGGGTAGGTCGTTGGTCAAGGGGATAGCAGGCAACAGCTTCCACTGGTTCTGTAAGCGACACCATTTGTTTGAGCCCCCTTGAGTTTTGACAGGGTTGCCAGGCGGCTCTTTTCCCATGTCAAGAGCTTCGGTGATTTTACCATGGGGAATCGGGAGTGACACTTTCAGGCCACAAATCCTTGGCCAACTGGACTTTTCCTTGGCGCGATTTTCTTGACATGGAAACCACTTTGCTTTGGCAGTTGAGGCTTCGTCTCAACTTTACGCAAAGGTTCCGCAGTCTGCTGATTGACGTCTTTTCGCGGTGAGAACTTCTCCACAAGTGTCACAAAACCTTTCAACAAATCGCCGTCCCCATAGATTTCAGTATTGAGAACCAACGCCTTGAGCTGGGCGAGCCGCGAATCAGCCCCCTGAAACCTGACATGTTTAGGGCATTCCGACCTCCCTCGTCAACTTCCACAGGGGAGGGGGCTTTGCCCTTACCCTTTCTACTTGGAGATCGGCCACGAGAAGTCTGGCGGCCCCCCCGTCCCTTGACTTCCCAGTTGGGGCTTGGAGAACGAGATCTGACCTCAAAAGCATTGCTAATCAACTGACGCAAGCCATCCAAAAAGCAGATTCTCTTGACGTTTCCTAGCGCTGGCAGCTGGCCCACCAGCCACACCTCGGAAGCTGAAGCCCCTCATGTCTTTTGCATGACCTGCTTCACTGTCCTTTCTTTTTTCCACACGCTCAGGTAGAATCCGGCATGTCACCATATTGCGTTGTTTGGAAACTTTCTTGTTTCCGATGGACTTTTTTCCAGCGAAACTCATATACCTGTGCCCAGCTTTCCTCCGCATCAGACGACTTGTCAACCTAGCAAGTCGAAAGCGTATACCTCCAATTTTTCGACGAGTCAGAAGGACTCGCCGGTTTTGCTGTTTGACCATTTTGGTGTTGTTTTTCATTTTGATATATCTTTGTCTCATGACATGAGCCCTCCGTTTTTTGATTCTTTGCTTTCAAGCGAGCCCATCGATTGAAGTCTCCTAAACTGTAGGTAAACCCGCAGCTGATCGACAGGATCAGAAACCAACAACATCCGACAAGCCACAAGTTTTCATTGATCCATACAGGAGCAAATTGCAGAAAGTATTCCCAAGCACTTAGGGAATATTGCTGACAAGGCCCCAGCGCATTGTCGCTCACTCCAAGGCTCCAAAAGTGCTGCGGGTCGCCCGAGCACAGCAGCGTAGAACTATTTGCCCATTGCACCAAGGGAGCCATTTAGGCTAGGTAAAAGTGCACCAGGCAAGTCGCAAACTGGGTTGGAAACAGAGGCTTCAACAACGGAAACCGGAGACAACAACAACAACAACAACAGAAAAAACCAGCCACCACCACAGCCAAAACCATTAGACCTTCCAATCCAGGTGGGTTCAGGTGCATCTTGTCGGGCCTTGCCCCCATAGTGGGTCCAAATGCCTCCTGTGCACTGCCACCATTTTTTTGGCTCATTTCTTTCAACTCCGCTTTTTGTTCTATCAATATAGATTTTCTCTTTTTTGATCTTTATTCTCATCCCCATCTTTTTTTGCTTTTTCTTTTTTGCACCAAACTTTTCGCTGACGCCCTTCGCACGAACCTCCCCCAGCACGCCCGCCATGGCCATGAAGGAGGCGGTGTCATCATAGCTGATTCTCAAAGACGCTTTGTTCAATTTCACATGGGCGCTTTGAAGCTACTTAGCTCAAGGATTCTGAAGGGTCTAAAGGATGTCAAAGGCATGGCATCCAAAACAGCAAATAATACCAGTAGTACCGCGCAAGGCGGTGGCGGAAGTTTCAAAGATATGAAACCTATAGGAGAGGTTGGTTGCTGTGAATGACGAACCCACTGATGGACCGACAAGTGGTTGGAGGCAGCGCAGTGTGGTTGTAATGTATTGTAGTTGTAGTTGTGGTTGTAGCTGTAAATGTAGTCGTGGTTGCAGTTGTAGTTGTAATGTAGTTCTAGTTGTAGTTGCAGCTGTAGTTGTAGTTGTAGTTGTAGCTGTAGCGCAGTGCAGTGTAGTGTAGTTGTAGTGTAGTTGTAGTGGTTAGTGTGGTTGTAGTTGTAGTAGTAGTTGTTGTAGTTGTTGTAGTTGTCGTAGTTGTCGTAGTTGTTGTAATTGTAGTTGTCATGTAGTTGAAGTTGTACTTGAAGTTGTAGTTGTAGTAGAAGTTGTAGTTGTAGTAGAAGTTGTAGCTGTAGTTGTTGTAGTTCTTGTAGCTGTTGTAGTTGTAGGTGTAGTTGTAGTTGTTATGTGGTTGAAGTTGTAGTTGTAGTTGTAGTTGTAGTTGCAGTTGCAGTTGCAGTTGCAGTTGCAGTTGCGGTTGCAGTTGCAGTTGCAGTTGCAGTTGCAGTTGCAGTTGCAGTTGCAGTTGCAGTTGCTGTTGCTGTTGTTGTTGTTGTTGTTGTTGTTGTTGTTGTTGTTGTTGTTGTAAATGTAGTTGTAGTTGTAGTTGTAGTGGTTGTTGTAGTGGTTGTTGTAGTGGTTGTAGTGGTTGTAGTGGTTGTAGTGGTTGTAGTGGTTGTAGTGGTTGTAGTGGTTGTAGTTGTAGTTGTAGGTGTAGGTGTAGTTGTAGTGGTAGTTGTGGTGGTAGTTGTAGTTGTAGTTGTAGTGTAGTTGTAGTGGTTAGTGTGGTTGTAGTTGTAGTAGTAGTTGTTGTAGTTGTTATAGTTGTCGTAGTTGTCGTAGTTGTTGTAGTTGTAGTTGTCATGTAGTTGTTGTTGTAGTTGTAGTTGTAGCTGTAGTTGTAGTTGTAGTTGTATTTGTAGTTGTAGTTGGAGTTGGAGTTGGAGCTGGAGTTGTAGTTGTAGTTGTAGTTGTTGTGCAGCGCAGTGTAGTGTAGTGTAGTGTAGTGTAGTTGTAGGGGTTATGGCGGTTGTCGTTATACTTGTTGTAGTATAGTGGGATAATGCAGTGTAGTGTGGTGTAGTTCCGAAACGAAGCGATTTTGCGAGACATCCTCAAGTTTGAAGCTGACCGCATCAAAAACGAAGCAATTCTGCGAGGCTTCCTTCAAAAATGGAAAGTTGAGAGTGCAGCTGATGGCCTCGCACCAATGCGTTTTGCGATTTTTCCATGCCATGTCTCTAAAATATTGCGCCTGCCACGAGAAAGTGACGCCAGGTCATACGAAGTGCTGCACCTGTCACGCAAAATCATCTTAGCAAACCTGAAGATTCGATGCTCCAAAATGACACCCCTCTCAGGAAATCAGCGCCCTGACCTCTTAACATGTTTGCTTGCAGTGTCTCTGGTACTGCGCCTGCCACGAAAAACACATGTGTGCTGATCCTCTTCAAATGGCACACGCCTGCCATAGTTTTTGAAAATGCTACAAAACCCACACGTTTAGCTCACTTTTGACAAGGTGCATAATCCCTTGCACCTGCCACACAAAACGACGTCTGGACGTCCAAAAGTCGTCCGCACGTGTAGTGCGTTTAACATGTTCACTTCCATTTGTGCTTGGCGCCACAACAGCGTGCACTTTCTCGACATCGCAACTTCAAAAAAAATGCTCCGAGGCTGACAGTTTTTGGCACTTTTCACTTCCAAATGTGCTTCGCGCCACAGAGCCGTGCACTTTTTCGACATCTCAACTTCCAAAAGTGTTCCGAACGTGACAGTTTTTTACACTTTTTACTTCCAAATGTGCTTCGCGCCACAACGGCGTGCACTTTTTCCACATCTCAACTTCCAAAAATGCTCTGAGAATGGTGTGCTGTGTCACTTTTCACTTCCAAATGTGCTTCGCGCCACAACGCCTTGCGCTTTTTCAACATCTCAACTTCCAAAAGTGCTCCGAACATGGTCTGTTTTAACACTTGTTACTTCCAAATGTGCTTCGCGCCACAGCAGCGTGCAATTTTTGATCTCTCATCTGCCCAGATGTCTCCGCACCCAACGCTTTAGCGAGCCTACTTTTCGACCCTCCGGAGCCACAAGACATTGGAAAAACATGGAAAAACACAGTGTTTCGCGACTTTCCTACCTTTTCGCGCGCCTGCATCTTCTCTCTTCTGACCTTCCCCCCTCTCTCATCTTTTCTCTTCTGACTTTCTCATCTTCTGACTTTCTTCCTGGCTGTGCTTTTCCATCTGTTCATATAATCGGAAGTTTGGCTTCTAAACTTCCTTCGATGAGTAAAAAACTTGTCCCATACAGAGAGGCGCCGATAGGCAACCTGCATACACTCACCCGAAAGAAAACCTGAGAAAGAGAGATCCCAGGAGTGTTGCAACATACTGAGGTGGCTGATGCAAAGCAAAATGGAAACGATCAATGAATTTAATCTATATAGTAACTTGAAGACAGAGGATGCATTGAGAATGGGCGGTTTTGTTCATTGCTTGGGCTCAAGAATCCATAGCCTTTGCCGTAGACAACCTCTGACCATCTAATTTTGAGGCATCAATGAACTTTGCATTGGGAAGGCTCAATCTTATAGACGGCACGGCGGTGGTATCAAAATGCCTGCCTAGTGGCAGGTTCTAGAACTTCTTGCCAACTCACACCATTGGCAATGCTCATGAACAAGCTCAGCATACAATCTGCCAAAGAACCTCAAAACGGCACTCTAAGGCGCCATGTGTGCGTTCACATGTGTAGACTTTAGAAGCGTGCAATATCATCCGAACGCGGCTTTCTGCACAAGGACCCCCACCCACAATGAACACATGCACGTTCATCGTCTTGTTCTGACGATAAAATCCCGCAGGAATGATACTGTCACGGGATTCCGGATAAAAACCTGCATCATCAACTAAAGAAACTTGCAGCAGAGGAACCGTAGTGTTTCTCACTGGCCCTCCACTGCTCTTCCGGCATACGCGGCAGCGAATCATCCGCATTGTAGTCATTCACAACCTCTGGACGCACGGCAAGCAGCAAACACAAATGGACTTAATCCCTGCCACAAGCAAGAGTTCAGTGTGGAACGACCAATGTCATGCGCCATCTGGCTGAACGCAGTGGTCAAAAGTCATCGCACGCTGCGAGTGGAGCAGCAGCAGAAACCCCAAAAAAAGCCGGATCCCAGCAAAACCTTCACTTGTTCAACTGTTTAACTTGTCCAAATGCCTTGTTGCCTGGTCTTGGCACTGTCAGACTGCGGTGATGCGATTCTCATCTGGTTCGTAATGGGAAATAGATCGCTGCCCCAAGCCACTCGGGTCCGCCAACGCCGATGAAACCTACCCACTTCCCTTGAGATGCAGAAGCAGCCAAGCGCGGAAGTTGTGAGGTACATCAACGAATCAGCCCAAGGTTGCTGAGACGCCAAGAAAATTACGTGAGAGAATCCATGCACAGCAGACTGAATGAATCAATGAACCAACGAATCGATGAATCAATGAACCAATGAACCGATGGATCGATGAATCAATGAACTAATGAATCGATGAATCAATGAACCTATGAATTGATGATTTGATGAATCAATGAACCAATCATTGAATCAATGAACCACTGAATCAGATTCGAATCAGTGATTCAGTGGTTCAGTGGTTCAGTGAATCAACGAATGAATGAATGAATGAATGAATGAAGGAAGGAAGGAAGGAAGGAATGAATGAATGAATGGAATGAATGAATGGAATGAAAGAATGGAATGAATGAATGAATGGAATGAATGAATGAATGGAATGGAATGGAATGGAATGGAATGGAATGGAATGGAATGGAATGGAATGAATGAATGAATGAATGAATGAATGAAGGAATGAATGAAGGAATGAATGAAGGAATGAATGAAGGAATGAATGAATGAATGAATGAATGAATGGAATGAATAAATGGAATGAATAAATGGAATGACTGACTGGAATGAATGAATGGAATGAATGAATGGAATGAATGAATGGTATGAATGAATGGAAGGAATGAATGAATGGAAGGAATGAATGAATGAATGAATGAATGAGTGAATGAATAAATGAATGAATGAATGACTTGATGGATGGATGAATGAATGAATGACTTGATGGATGGATGGATGGATGAATGAGTAAGCTACTTTTCTTTGTTGAGCCCCTTCTTCACTGAGCTACCTCTTGGCTGAGGCGCCTCTTCTCTCAGCTACTTCTTCTCTGAGCAGCCGCTTATCTGGGCTACTTTTGCTGTGAGCTGCCTCCCAGCTACCTCTTCTTTAGCTTCTGCAACCCGAGTCTTCTCTTCGCGCAGCCAGCATAATGCGTTTTGCAACATCCAGCTGCAATTCCGCATGGCACAAGAGTAGCACTATGGTGAAAAACTACCTTCCGTGGAGCTGTTACACTGCGCTTAATCCCGCTTGCCAGGAGCGTCACAGCATCACTCATGCTTTGCTGCGCGCAGCCGTGCCAATGCGTTTTGTCCCAGCTGGGCGCAAACCCGCATAGCAGGAGCGTCGCACCAAATCGACCAATGTTTGCGCAGAGAAATGGGAACTCGACCACACAAGTCCGGCATCCATAATTTTTACGATTCTTAATTTAAACCGAGCTCTCGCTACAGTCTGGTGCACATTTTGCCGGCCTCATCTTCCAAAAGTGCTCCGGGCCCTTTAATTTTTGAAACGTTTAAAATGCAAATGGAGCTCTCTGTGCACTTTTTGTGGACAGCTTTCCCAGATCGAGGCCCACAACCGCCGAAACAGAGATCCTACTTCGGCGACCACGGAAGCCACTTTACCCGAAAAAGCAGAGGGCGTCGCGCCTGGGAATGCCTTTCACCCGTGAATTAGCATGTTCCCGAACTGTTACTCTTCCCAACTACTTGATGATGGGTGGTTGACATGTTGTTTTGGTTGACATCATGATGTGGTTCACATGCTGATGGGGATGCTAACCATGACAATCGTCCGTAACTCGGACGTTTTCTAACTAAACTTCCTTTGAGAATGCTGCTGCCCCGCCAGCGGTGTATTGACCAAGACACTTGAACAAAAATCACAGCAAATATATACCTGAGCGAGAAACGCAGTTCCAAAAAAAGATTCGGGGACAACGAGCGGAGTTCTGCAACCCAAAGGTTCTTTCTTGGGCCCAAACACCTTGCGTGCAATAGCTGCTTACTTGAATTCAGTTTCCGAGAACACAACTCATTCAATACACTCTTCACACTGCAAACAGAAAACGTTTCGTCTTCCAGCAAGCCCGCACAAGAGCATACCATGACACAGTTCCACCACACGCCTGCCAAATACCACACCATCTGGCGCAGTTTTCCTCTCTTGTTTTGTGCGTTATTTTTCTCCGTGCGCGCCTGTTTTTCGCTTTTGCGTGTCCTTTTCTTTGGATTATTTTCTCCCTTCAACTGGCACCCTTTCTGTGAACTACTGTATCTTCTGGGGCGAATCATCTGTTCCCTGTGCCTTGATGTATGTTGAATGTAGCTCTTCGTAGTTGGCCGCTTCTATGGTCACTGCCCGGCCAGCCGGGGTCGTAGGTTTCAAAGCTATCAGACGTATAGAGCAAAAGAAAAAATGCGCCTATAGGATGTCACAACCCCGTGCCCGTTGAAGAAACCATCTCTCGACATCTCCGTCGTCTGACACCTCTTGCTTTTGCTGTCATGTTCTTCCCTTCTTGACATCCCCTTTTTCTTCTCATCGCATTTCCCATGTCAGCTCTTCTTTCTCGTGACATTTCTTTCCCTTGCGCTCCCTTCCCTTGAAGCCTCCAAGAGGAAGCGGCAAGGTGAGAAAGAACGTCCGTAGAAATAAATGCGCAGCTCCAACACAGAGCAACATTGATGCAGGCACTCCCATGCAAGTTGCACGCGGCCAGCAACAAAACCTGTATAAGACTATTATGATACTATCTACGACGCAGCAGCACTGAGCAACATTGGCGCAGCCACCCCACTGCGCATTGCAAGCAACGAGCTGCAAAACAGCAAATGACCGCGCGCACAGCTGCAACTCCGCGCAACTGTGCTGCGGCCATTTTCATGCTAGTCGCAAGAGCCATACAATAGCAGCAGCAGTAGCAGCACAGAGCAACATAAATACAGCCACTCGAATGATGTTGCGACGAGCTGCTTCAAAAAGAGCGCGCAACCACGTGCGCAGCACCAACACTGAGCAAGCCGGCGCAACCACTCTAACGCGGGCTGCAAGCAGCGAGTTTCAAGAGACCATATAAAACTACGTGCACAGCAGCAATGCTGAGCAACATTGATGCAGCCACTCCAATGCGGCTTGCACTCAATCGCAAAGCTCCAGAGAACAACGTTGACAAGAAAGCGATGGGAAACTAAAACGTCAGGTCCAACGCGGGGCCGATCTGAGCACGATCAGAGAGTGGCCAAGACTGGTTCGCGCGCGACGCGCGGCAGACCTACCCACCCCTTCCAAGGTAGTTCCGGCCTTGCTAAAACATACGATTTCCGTGCCTCCGCTGTCTCTCACAAGCGCATTCCGTGCAAGACTTCCTCCAAAAACTGCAAGCCGCAGAAGTGAAAACAAACTTTTCGTGCGAGACTTCCTCCAACAACTGCACGTTGAAGCTGTGAAAGCAAAGCCCTCTCTTTTCTTATCTCTTCTCTTCTCTTCTCCTCTCCGCTCTCCTCTCTCATTTCCCCACCCTCAGCCCTCTCCTTCTTCTCTCCTTCTTCTCTCCTTCTTCTCTCCTTCTTCTCTCCTTCTTCTCTCCTTCTTCTCTCCTTCTTCTCTCCTTCTTCTCTCC
>BGPT01000133.1:69212-89212 GCA_003297045.1 Symbiodinium sp. clade C Y103 | reverse complement strand
TAGATTTGAGTCGATCCTGTCCTTTAAAAAGTCAGATCACACTGCTGAGCATGTCCATCTCTAAACCCACTGGATTGATGGGCAAATCCCCACTGCCGGTCCTCAACAGTATAGCTCTGCGGCAGTTGCGATGTTTTACCTTGTTGTGTCAGAAAGATATTTTGGTGATGAGATGCCAACCAACAGAACGAGCACGTAATCCCTTTTCTGATCTGGATCTGCAAAGGTTGAGCCTGTCAAGCCATAACATTCAGCTTCAGGTTCCTCACAGATCCACATGCAACGTCAAATGTATCTACAGTGTATGCAGGTTGGTAGATAGGTTCAAACGCATATTGGCGGCAGATGCTGCAAGTGGTTTCCAATGTTTTAACATCAACCATGCCGCCATGCCGTAGGTCATCAATGTACTGGTAATGTTTTCAAATGAAATGCAAGCGCTGTGCTCCTCTGGAGGCTGGATCTCCAGGTATCTGGATTCCGAAATCCAAATACTGTTTTTGTAAACTCTGATAAATTCTACCCACATTTTGAGGTAGTTGTACCCAATTGACACAGCTTTTTTCGCAGGATGATCCCGGAAAAATGACATTCCCTGACCTTGCACCCCAAGTCTTTCCAAGGGTCTGTCATGTGAAGTTGCTCGCGCCCATGGCTGGACTGGCAGAAGCTTGACGGTGTCCAAATCAAACACTGGGTGTCCCTGAACTCTCTGGTTGGATCTGGTTGACAACTATTAGAAGCTGCCCCAAGTGGGCAAAATTTGGCAAGATGCAAATTGCTGAACTTTCCCAGTTTATTCACGACTTAATGCCACCTCAAAGGTTGCCTTGGTGTGAGGAGCTACGCCATACCCCGAAATGACAGAAACCGCATTTTCACCAGCGTTTTACTTGCCAATGCTACTACAATTGTATAGGGTTGTATGTTCTAGTACTACGGGAGTATTGCTTTAGACCACCTGAAATTGCGGGGATATGCTCCATCTTGGGAAACGACTGAATCTGGCAAACCCAAATCGGTTCTCTGCGCGCGCTTCCTTTGCTGTAGCAAGCCACCCACACACTTACACCCGCCAACACCCGCTAAACAAACCGAAGACTCCAAGTGAAGCGCTTGCAATAAAGATTCGACTGCGCGCCATCTCCCACAGATTTTACCAACATCCAAATTGAGAATCTCAAGACTTTTGGTCTCCTGACTGGAAGGCCATTGAACTGGGATGTCTTCTGCCAGTCAAAAGAAGCAAAACACCTGCCCAAAATCGCATGCGGAACTCCCTGTTACCCAGCAACGAACCTTCTTGACTGTTCACATCAAAGTCTTCTCGCGGATCGAAAGGAAAAGAGCAGGATCTGCGCCTTGTGCAACATGTGTTTTTTGACCCGTCCTTTAACTCTTTTTGACATGTTGCCAAATGTATCCTCTGGAACAAGCGGGGATCCGAGCACGTTATGAACTAACTGCAGGGTTTGTTCTGCAGGTAAAAGTGTCATTTGCCTGCATGAATTGCATAGGGTACGCGGTGCACTTTCCATGCATCTACTTAGTGTTGCATTTCCCTGTGGATTCCCGAGTTTGTCTACCGACCAATCTATGGAATTGCTCGCAATTCACCCTACTACATGTCTTAGCATATTGCCTCTTATATCTGTGATTGTTCCAATCGGTCATTTTTCATGAAGAGTGTTGCAATGTTCCCTTCAAGTGAACTGCTGAAACTCAACCCGCAATCCTTCCAGAAATGGGTGAAAAAACGGAAAAACCATGTGTGTGTATATATATACATGTATATTATATACATACAATTGCGATGCTGAGCAACGCTGTTGTGACAGCGAAATTCCGCTCGTCGCTAATCTTCTCGAAGCGCCTCAGACCACCGAACGACCTCCAAATTGCAAGGAGATAGTTGGAGAAGATCAATGCACTACCAATTGTTTAAACGCATATGTGCGTTCGCATGTGTGTGTGTGTGTGCGCATAACAATATGTCTGTCTGTGTCTGTCTGTGTCTGTCTGTGTCTGTCTGTGTCTGTCTGTGTCTCTCTCCCGCTCTCTCTCTCTCTCTCTCTCTGTCTCTGTCTCTCTCTCTCTCTCTCTCTGTGTCTCTTTCTCTGTCTCTGTCTCTGTCTCTGCCTCTCTCTCTCTCTTTCTCTCTCTCTCTCTCTCTCTCTCTGTCTCTGTCTCTCTCTCTCTCTCTCCTCTCTCTCTCTCTGTCACTGTCTCTGTCTCTGTCTTTGTCCCTGTCTCTGTCTCTGTCCCTGTCTGTCCCTGTCTGTCCCTGTCTGTCTGTCCCTGTCTGTCTGTCCCTGCCTGTCTGTCTGTCTGGCTGGCTGGCTGTCTGTCTGTCTCTGTCTGCGGTCTGTCTGCGGTCTGTGTCTGTGTATGTATCTGTCTATATGTTTCGTGTATGTGTCTGTATGTGCATGTATGTGTCTGTATGTGTATGTGTTGTCTGTATGTATATATATAGATATATATGTGTGTGCGTGTGTGTCTTTGTATTTGTATGTGTATGTGTCTGCATGTGTATGTGCATGTGCATGTGTTGTATGTATTGTACGTATTGTACGTATTGTACGTATTGTACGTATTGTACGTATTGTACGTATTGTATGTAGTGTATGTATTGTATGTATTGTATGTATTGTATGTATTGTATGTATTGCGTGTATTGTTTGTATTGTATGTATTGTATGTATTGTATGCATTGTATGTATTGTATGTATTGTATGTATTGTATGTATTGTATGTATTGGATGTATTGGATGTATTGGATGTATTGGATGTATTGGATGTATTGGATGTATTGGATGTATTGCATGTTTTGTATGCGTTGTATGCGTTGTATGTGTTGTATGTGTTGTATGCATTGTATGTGTGTGTATGTGTATACTGTATGTGTATGCGTATGTGAATGTAAATGTGTATGTCTATGTGTATGTGTATGTAATCTCTGTATGTGTATGTATTGTCTGTATGTGTATGTATGTGCATGTAGGTGTATGTATGTGCATATGTATACGTGTATGTATATGTATGTGTATGTGTATGTGTGTGTATGCGTATGTGTATGTGTATATGAATATGTGTATGTATATGTATGTATATGTATGTATATGTATGTATATGTATGTATATGTATGTATATGTACATGTATGTGGGTATGTATATGCTATATGTGTGTGTGTGCGTACGTATATGTGTTTGTATATGAATATGTGTATGTATGTGTGTGTGTAGGTCTGTCTGTATGTCTGTCTGTATGCCTGTCTGTATGTCTGTCTGTATTTCTGTCTGTACGTCTGTCTGTGTGTGTGTGTCTCTCTGTATGTCTGTATGTATGCATGTATGCAGGTATCCATGTATGCATACATGCATAAAATGTCTGCACGTCTGCATGTGGGGCTGCCTGCCTGTCTGTCTGTCGGTAGGTCTGTCTGTCTGTATGTCTGTATGTCTGTCTGTCCGTCTGTAGGTATGTATGCATGAATGAATGAATGAATGAATGTATGTATGTATGTAGGTATGTATGTAGGTATGTATCTGATTGTATCTGATTGTATCTGATTGTGTGTGTGAGTGCATGTTACTGTATGGTATTCTTTGTCAATATTTGCTTCAATGTTGCATCAGTCCAAATGGGGAGACCCGCCGTAAAACACCGACTTTTGATGGAAACAACAAACAGAAGCCTCAGGGAAGGATAGAACTGTTGACATGTTCAAACAACGTATGTAACGTTGGGGGCCTCCCCAGTCGGTTGATGATTGTGCCAACTCATCTGCCCTGGAGGCACAAGTCAGGTGATCCACACTGTAGACTGCAGTGAATACAATGTGGATACATCTGTCTACAGTGCGTACATCTGTCTTTTCAGTCCTTTTCCGTCATGCCATTGTCATTGTGATCAGGAGCAATCTTCCCTGACCCTGGCCTGGACAGATTTGAAACCAACAAGAAACCTCTTACTGATTACAACTACAACCCTATCGTAAATAGATGTAAACACACTTTATCTCCCAAGGCCACATGCAAGCGATATCATTAAAAGTATGTACATATCATCACACCCCTAGGAATGGAATTGGATCCAATTTCACCAGCCAGTGTACTGCTGTACTGTTTTGCTGGTGGTTTTCCAAAGCTATTCAGCATTTCGATGGGGCAAGCTCGTAATCCTGCGGCCCTGCCCTGTGCTGTGAGATGCAGGTTCACAGAGATGTAGTCGATCAACTCCCTTAGCTTTTGCTCCTGCCACATCTAATTGCTGGAGAGGCCCCCACTTGATGGTGGTTTTGGTGGTTTACATTTTGGTTTTTTCCAGTTTGAACAGCCCGGGTGTTGAGTAGCAGCATTGTAGCCTGATTGGTTCAGTTCAGATGGAAGGACATATCGAGTAAATGATTATGTCAAATTTTGAGCATGTGACTGGACCCGTGTGTCACACTATCTTTGCGCAAACGGAGACTCGGAAAATGCCCCCGTGGACGGGTGGCAAGTCGCTTTCGATCTCTAGATTCCTCGCCTCTGTGGCAAAATCCGAACCCGAATAAAGTTCCAACCAACCAAACAGTTCCAGAACATTCACGGGTGGATTCAATTTGATGCATCCTTGGCTTTTCGTTTAGCTGTTGGTACAAATCCAAAAACCCGTGGTTTCCAGGCTCGCACCCTGACTTCTGATGAATCTGAAGGACCACCAAATCAAAATCATCCCGGGACACTAAGTCACTATGTAAGTTCTGTAAGTAGTTTGATGTTCTGTGTTGACATGGATGCTGAGATCCTTGGATGGCATGAACCAAGACGAACCAGGCCCAGAGCATGGCCTGTGACTCCAACTTGTCGGCAATGACCTCTTGTCTCACCAACAACGTTGAAAAGAGCGACTCTTCTTCCTGCACGGTAGCCCACGGTAGCCCACGGTAGCCCACGGTAGCCCACGGCCAAGGCTGCGGAAGTTTGCTTGGACCACTTGGACCACTTGGACCACTTGGACCACTTGGATTCTTGGTGCATGTCTTGGGATCCTGGTGACATCCTGGTGACGTTCTGGTGACAGTGAATGGTGCTACATGGGTGATATGAACATGTTCCGCAGCAACCTCGATACTCCTCCCCTTAACCTTATCACTTGTCCAAGTTACCATACCTGTTTTACCGGCTATGTTTGGATTGTACGACAATCATGCCACTTCCCCCACATCAAACTTCCCTGGCAAGATCTGAATTCTTAACTCCTTGACCCATCTCTGTCACAGTATTGTCATGTATTGTCACAGTCACCGGAGTCAACAGCCATGCAAAAGCGTGGTCAAGCTGGTCCTCGGTCACATAGTCCAAGCGATCTTGGGCCTGACCCTTTAGCTGAACCTTCTCCATGGATTGCAGAGGAATTGAGGCTGGAATTGGTTCATGATTGACCTGAAGATACCTGTGAGTTGAGCCAAGTTTGGAATGATTTTGGCAATCTGGTATTTCATAGTTGACCTGAAGATATGCATAGCACGGAAAAAACGTGTGTGCCATGTTGTTTCTGTAGGGTACGGACGAGCTGACATGGGGCTTTGCCGGTATGAGGAGTCCGGCCAAGTTCTTCAACGACCCAAACTAAGACACTAAGAGATGAAGGTCCATGCCAAGATGATCCAAGATGTATCACAGTGGGGTCATCCACCACAAGAATCTGATGAATGTTGTGTCCAACGATTTATTTCTTAAAGGTTAGAGTTTCTGAGTGGTTCAAACTTTCTAAGTGTTGCCAGTGTGTCCTGCAGGATCTTTCATCCGTCAGACTTCATGCTTGATTGCGTGCTTCTTCGGCGCTCCCGAGCCGTTCAAAGCTACGGAGTGGCGCTTCGGAGATCATTCCAAGACATTCCAAGCATTATGATGCCCTTTTCTTAAAAAGGATTCCCCTGTCAAAGTCTTGTTGTTGGGAAATGCTCAGTTGGGGTATCTAAAGTTCCATTTTTCCAGTCTCATCTTTTGATATGGACAACCTTTTAAGGAATTCTATCATGCAAAGTATCCGACATCACAGAGATTTCAGGACCTGCAAAACATATCAAAACATCAGACGTCACTCCCAGAAGACCAACCCGGCATAGGTCCACTAGGCGACAACTCAGGTTGAAAATCGCACATCGCACACGAGGCAGGGCTATGCAACACTGAACCGATTCGCTACCCCCATTGCGATTTTGCTGAGACATGCTCGGACTACACATGGTAAACTTTTTACGGCCTTTGTTTGATATTTATATAATAATATGAATCATATGTTTGAAAATATGTGGTCCAATTCTGCTGCTGGACTTCTTGGTCAACAGCGCGGCATCCCTCTGGAAGGTCCGGGAGATCCTGCTCTATGATCTGAATCTGGGCTGCAATGGGTGAAATGATCTGGATCCCGATGACAGTGGGGTTCCACACAGTTCCATGTCATCCCAGCCTTTACTTCAGCACTTCGTTCTTCAATTTGCTGTTTCAATTTCTGCTCCTGCAACGAAATTACCGCGTGGGCAGCATGTTAAAAACCAGGGAGTAGAAAACGGGTAGAATAGCATTGCGAGTTGTTTTTGTTTGTTCCTCAAAGCGCTGAATGGGTTTGCTGCATGGAAGCTCTACTGACACTACTGATTCTCCACCCCTTGCTGAAGGTATCCCTATGATACCTGAGTAGACTCAACAAAATTCAACACTTTTAACCCCAGATTAACAAATCTCTGGTTTATCCTGGGGGGCAACTTGAACAGTAATTCAATACTATTTTGGCCCCCAATTCATAAATAAACTGGTGGTCTACAGTGGTTGACAGTATCAATCTAGGTTGACATTGTCCTGCTACCGACACCGGCTCAATGCACTGTGAAGCACCTTGGCCACGAGTTTCTGCTCTTGCTGACTCAGCTCCTAGCTGTGGCTTCCATTTCCAAGAGAAAGGTCCGAGAAATCAATATTTTGGATCTGAAATCCCGGATTGAAAATGGAACAAAAATTGCATGGGTCTTCGGGCCAGTCAAATTGATCCAAACGTCGGCTGAATTGAGATCTATATTTTGCCCTGACCTTAAATGTGATTCCACATCCGAGTGTTGAAAGTCATGGTGGTCTGCACCGTCTGGTGTATGGTGTCACATTGGCATCATCGTCAAGACCCTGAAAAAAATGTGCGGCCAAACATGTCAGGCTGCATCTTCTGGCTCCTCGTAGGGCCCACGAACCTTTTCCACTTCCGCTTCAAGTTTGGCCAACATCCCTTCCTCAGCAAACCAGAACTGACGCCTTTAGTCCACGTTGAAACCCCTTGGCTGCATGTACACCTCGTTGTTATGATGCGAATACTAAGCCTGCAAAAATTGGTGTTCCGTTCGCACACCCTTTTCTTGGATCTTTCTTCAAGTTCTAGCATCCAGCCAGGGCGTCTGCATCATGAACATTTGAAGGTTTGGGACTCATGGGGAACTTCCTGGGCATCTTGTAGGGAACCTGCTTGTGAAGGGACTTGTTAGGCTGTCAGGAACTTTAGAGGGTTTTGTTTCTCATGTTCCTCAAACTTTAGTGCCTTTGAAAAATGTTGATGTTCCCTGCATCGAGCCATTCCTCCCTACCTCAATAAAAGCATAGGATTGCAGAAAAAAAACACTGAGATGGCAATCCTTTGCAGGAAACCCATCCGTATTTTGACAATGCAACCTTTGCTATCAGAGCATGTTCCTACTCCACATCGCCAGACCTGACAGTCCCATTGAGTGCCCCAACGATGTCCTCACGGGCTGGTTTGATGCTCTCATAATCAACAACTCAACAACCATACGAGCCCAGTAGTTTCATTGTTTCGAATGGCTAGCCGGGTTCCAGGCTAAAAAATTGAGAGGCCAGGTCACAGCGTCACAAAAAACTCTCGAAAGATAGCCACGCTTTGAATTATGTCAGGAGTTGGCGCTTAGGAGCAAGCAAGCAACTCTAGCGTGCTGCCCAATGGCATAGAGAAATTTGAGAAACAAGGGAAGCACTTTTGCGATTCCACACAGAGACGATGTCATCACAGTAGGCTGCCAGTCTCGCCCAAAAGCAGGCGACACTGGCTCCACAAATGTGAAATTAAGCACACTCGAGCGACGCTGCCAAAGTCGAGCGATATTGGACCAAGCAAAGATAAGAAGTCCATCAACTCATCCCGACTCACTACGGTAGGACCTTTCGGAGTCTCTCTTGATGTAGAAAATGCAATGGACATTGGCCCAGCTTGAAGTCTTGTTGTGCGCTTCATTGTGCTTCTGTGTGGAATGCATTTCTTCTATCTCAGACGCATGAAGATCTACATTTCTCCAATACTTGAGACATTCCCTGTCTCCCAGCCATCGGTCCGGAGGAACTGGGGTCTTCCGTTCGACGGCCTGAGATTCATGTGTCACGCTTGGAGATAATCTGGCACCCAACAGCAGACAAGTCTTGAACCACCCCCGGGAGCATACAATTATAATCAACAACTATATGTACTCAAACATGAGTATGTATGCACAACGTGATCAGATGGAGTACGCGGGTAAATAGAGACATCTAGATGTGCAAAGAGATTGAATATAGTGGAATTAAGTAGCAGTCTCTATCACTGAGAGAATGCGGCTGTCTGTCCAGGGAGAACCTAAAAGAATGAATTTTGAATGTCGGATTTCGGTAGCGTGACATTTTCGGCCAATAGAACAATGGAGTAGCACAGCTCAGCCATCTCTTGGACAAACCCTTGCGGCACGTGGCGCGCCTGGGTTTTGAAGGTTGTCTTCTTCTTGGTCACTTCCTGCGCCTGACAAGTCCACAGTATGTGATGTCAGCACATGATAACCTTCCGACAGTATTGGATCCATACAATTAAATCAAAATGATATGTGTGTGTGTGTGTGTGTGTGCGCTTGCATTTATACTATGTAGTGTCACATAGATGATAGATGGGCCTTTCACGGGCCACGCAGGGAGAGAACTGCGGCGCATGTGGTAAACAGTCTGGGCGAAATGTTCACAACATATTGGTGGAGCTCTGGATCCCAGTCGTCATATCTGTGTCTCAGCAAACGACAGATTGAACCCGCAACTCATCGAACTCATCGCATGTCTACAGTCACTAGGCGCCGCTGCCGTATAGCCGCCCGAGGTAAGAGCCCTGTGCACAGGACCGCCTTCGCCACCACGTGTTTTTTCTTCTCCTCAACTTGCGCCACTTCCTTGGTGACCTGCTCCGCCTCCCGAGCTGTCCGGGCTGTCTGCGTCAACTGGCGATGACTTTCGGAAAGCGATGCAAAAATTGCACCTGGAACCGCAGTCGTCACACTTATCAGAGTCCACCAGCAAGGATTATATAATATATAATTCCATGCAGTTTTTGAATCCATGTATACATATACATATTTTTTTGTATACATGTATATATATATATATATATATGTGTATACTATGTACTTTTCAGAAGTATCCATCCAAAATCCTGAGTTTCAAAAAGTAGTGGTAGGGCCGCTGGGAGCAAAAGTACTGTGCTGAAGCCATTGAAATTGAACCCTCACGTGCTATGAAGAGCTTGGATCCTGAGCCGGACCGGATTGACCTGAACTACAATTAGACTATAATGTCAATTTTATTCAATAAATGATATGAATTATAAATGATAATTTATTTCCTAATGGTAAGAGTAGAGGAGCTCTTGAAGAGAGGTCATCAAGGAAGTCGTTTCCTTTTGAATAGGACTTTTACCGTGTCGGGATGTACTTTGCCGGAGACTCTTCAAACAGTCCATGGCCTCCTTCTTCCTTTGCTCCAGCATCTTTTTTGCTTTGGCCACCTGCGCTGAAACCATGATCACCGGACTCTCAGTCCAAACATGATCTGAGTGGCGGTCTGAGTAGCGGTAGCTGTAGGGTCCCGGAGATCTTACCCCAGGCATCTGAAGGCTGAAAGCGATCAGGGGTCTTCAGAGGTCTCCAGAGGTCTTCAGAGGTCCAGGCAACCTACGGAACCAGGGTGCCAGACCCGTTCTTCGGTCTTCTCCTTGAGGTCCTTTGCCTCTTCGGCCTGCACCAGTTTGAAGCTTGGTGGAACCCTAAGACTTGAAGCTGAAACAAATGGAACGTTGCTATTGTTACGAAGGACCTGGAAAAATCCAGACACAACTGACACAAGCACAAAAAACCAAACCCACTATGGATTTGATTGCCATCTGATACAGAGCTTGCACAGGGATCTGCGTGAAGCAACCATAGTCTGGTAGGTTCGCTGGGTGCTGCAACGGCCTGGCAACCTCAACAACTTCCCGGGCCCAGTTGGTTACCGTGGCACACAGCAACGGTCGCAGCAACGCTATGTCGCACCTGGGTGGTCAGTGTCTGAATCTTCTTCTGGATGGTGGTGGATTTTTGTTGGAACGCTGACACGGCCTGCTCCAGCTTCTGAAGTCTGGCCTGTCACCAGGTCACGACTCACGTCACCATGACGCAAGGTGAAGAGTTGGACACCAAAACTTCACCAATGAAACGAGCACCATCCAAAACTTCACAGCTGACTCAAGCCTTGGTTGTTTGGATGACGCCATCAAAATCGCTCATGGCATGGATAAAATACATTCAATAATCGAAGAAAAGTCCTCATCTCAGCCCTGAGCATATCTCCGTGAAAGAGGATTCACATCCATTGGAATACAGGACTGGACCGATGACTGGTGTCTTTCTGAAAAGGACGTAATGCGAAGTCTGATATGACTCACATGTTCTTAACACTTCAAAGTCTTTTTGACGCTCCCTTTGGGGCATTGCTGGGGACTTAGGCTGGCCCCTTCGGGGCCAGCCTAAGTCACCTTTCAACTTTTTTTTTTAGAGTTGTGTTTTTTTTTCGACATTGGCGTTGGCCATCCTTGGCCTCCACCAGTTTGGGTGGCGCCTTCTCCTCTTTGGTCATTTGCTTCACCACCACTTCATCCCCAGTCTCTCCCTCCACAGCAGCCTCAAAAAACTGCAAAGCTGCGTTGGAAACGAAAGATCCAAAAATGACATGAGTTTGGTCTGGAAAAAAAAGAATGTTTGTATTGTCTTGGACATTGCTTCTGATTGTTTCTGATTGTTGCCGGTTGATGTATCGAGATTCTGAGAGAACAATATTCAATCAGGTTTATCAGGCTTTGGAGAACTGCACCCATAACGAAAGAGCCGCCGACACTAGAGTCACTAGAGCGCGAACCCTGAACAACATATCTCTTAGAATACCACCAGTCCCAATTCAATCTCTGGCAAGTAAGTGAACACTGTTGAACGTAACCATCCACCAGTATCGAATGAAACGGCCTTCCCAGTCTTCTGGCACTTGGAGACTCTTGGAGGCCCAAACAATTTAAGAAAATGGCGCTGTTTGGAAATGTGGAAAGAAAATGACTTGCGGGGTAACCCCCGCATGACTGGCTAACATCGCAAACATTTTTGAAAACATCGGGAGTGGTTCATTACGGAGATTGCCACGTCCAGGACACAGTTGGTAAACATGCGACAATTCAACCCCGTCCTGTTCCTCTTCTGCAGCGGCTGCTGCTTGCTGCAGCTGTCTCTTCAGCGTTACATATTTTCGACGCGCCTGGGCATGAGGGGAAGCAAAGCTTTAGAGTTGCGCCAGTTACACCCTTCCGTTTTGCAACATTTTGCAACAGTGCTGATGGAGAGCTGATGGAGATTGGGTTGGACCTGTTCCTGCCTGGAAGCTTTGTTGAATTCAGCTGTTGGGGCACAACAGTTGCAGTACCAAGTTTGGCTCTGCTGTCAGGGATGAGGATCGTTAGTAGGTTTGTTCCTTGTCATCTATTCAGCCAACCTTCTCGTGGAGGGTTTTCACCCAGGCACCATGACAGAAATAGCGACATCACTCGATCCTCCTCTCGAGCTTCTTTCTTCTTCTCCTTTCTTTCGGCCTGTGAACAGCCACAAATATTGAAGAGTATTGAACTTTGAGCGGTACAAGGCTTCCGGCCGATGGCCAGACAAAGCAGCAGAAGGATGCACAATTTTCAATCTCCGCCCAATTCTGGTATTTCCTGAAGACTTGATTCATTCCTTCTGATCCTGCATGATCTGAATGTGATATGATGCATGCTTGGAATTGTAGTATCTATGAAAACTTGAAACTTTGAAGAAACTTTGAAGAAACTTTCATGCCCCTTGTCAAACCACACATCAATCTTAGCAATGAGACATGAGCTGCTAAAAAAAATAGACATGGATTTTTCTATGATCCATTGAAACTAGTGGATTCCCAGTCCTGACTTAGTTTTCCAGAGGGGCAAGTACTTTGTTCACCCACTTTGAGTCCCCGCAGCCTGCACTTGTTCACGTTTGGCCTGTCGGTTCACCCGTGGATTCAATTCAATTCTGTTCAGATAATTAATGGTTCCATATGGTTCCTATACAAATTGTATAAACTATTGTAAACCCTTGTTCCATGGGTTCTCCACATCCAAAATCATCAAAACATCCTTTTACCGCATACCCAGCATACCCGGCATACCCGGTATACCCAGCATACCCAGTTTCAGGTGGTTCAAGTGGATGCAACTTTTCTCATTTTGATCCATTCCCTCTCATTGAACAGGCTGGCAACCGAGACCCTCAATTTGTTTTCGAAAACCAAATGTCTGTCAGCTAGCTATTTGCTTCTCCCAACATCCATTAATCAAAACCATTTCTCTTTCTTCTCCCATTTGTTTTTCTCGGAAACCCTTTCTCTTTCTTCTTTCTCTTTCCTTGTCCTTCTCTTCCTCTTCCTCTTCCTCTTCCTGTTTCTCTTTCTCTTCCTCTTACTCTTACCACACCTTTTAAAAAATTGAGTTGCAAAAGGTACCGCAATCAACATGTTGAATCCCAATCACTACAAGTACTACAAGTACAACAACAAGTACTACTACAAGTACTACTACAAGTACCACTACAAGTACTACAAGTTCACCAGAAAAAAAGAGTTTTAATTAAGTTTCAATTGTCGCCAATTGAAATCCTTACTAAAATGTAGGATTGTCTTTTTCCTGGGGAGTGACTTTTAAGAAACCAACTTTAAAGAAAGTATAGCATTCGTTTGAGGGGGGGGTACCCACTAATCAGGACGTAACATTACTTCAGAAGTGAAGATCTTTTTCACCCAGGACTTCAGGAAAAAATGCTCTAAGGATTGGAATCTTTGGATGGTCCTTGCAGGCGAACACAAGCAAGCAGGTGCAATCACCCGAAACGAGTCCGCATGTGCCATGGTCAAGAAAAGTGATTTTATGACAATCATCCTACTACATCTACTATCACTCACTGGGCATTCCTTTCAATAGGATTACATTCTTGGGCATCAATCTCGATGACAGGAGTTAACCAAATACCTGCGAAACCGCACCACTAGAGCCAACCATGAATTTCAGCTTTTGAAATTCGTCTCTTTGGCTCTAGTGAGTTTGAGGTTCCAAATGTTCAAAATTTTCTTAATGTTCCAAACCCAAACCTGTATGACGCATTTATGGCAATAGTTTGAGTTTGACCATCGGTACACCCCCATCTGACGGGTCCATAGCAGGTGCATGGCGGGTCCATTGCGCCTCTCGCGCTGCATGCCGTTGCTGGTAGCCGGCCATGAGGCGTCGGTGCTCGGCCTCTCACATCGATGGGGTGGAGCTGCGGTATGATCAGAATCAATGGTAGCATGGCACAAGAACGTGAATCAACATATTTCTTTGTCAGACCATACCCATCACGTGACTGAAACTCTCACGAATCACAAAGCCTGAATTCCTCCACATTACCAAGGTGATCCAATTTCTGGATCAATTAACCTTGTTAAACGTGGGGACTGGTCAGCCGATCAATCAGTGGCGGTTTCACAAATTCGCTCCATGACATCTGGAAAATAGCGGCTTATGGAAGGCCGAAACCATCTTCACATGTGGAGGCTTTCAGGTGTGCGACTTGCCGTAAATCGATGTAAATCGTACATGGCCGTTCCAGCATGTCATCATCATCATCATCATCATCATCATCATCATCATCATCATCATCATCATCATGATCATCATCACCACCATCACCACCATCGTCATCGCCATCGCCATCCTACTGAGTAGCGGATGTTCAAATCCAACAAAACGCATGAAATGGTGCTATAAACTTATCAACACTGTGGCTATGAGAGCTGAAGATAGCTGAAGAGCCAATTTCATCCAATTTCTAAATCTCTTCTGGTCAATAAATTGTGGTTCTGCAGGCCGCATCCTCTCGCCTCCTTGATTTCTGCTTTCCCCTCAGCACCCTCTGCCTGGCAATAATCCGATACCGATCGATACCGTATCAAATCTTCAGAATGGGATGTGTCCCGGAAGATGTGGAAGTGGGATCTGAATCTGCGTCACGACTGCCACAGGCCAATCGACAGCACCGGAATGAATCGTCAGAGGCTAAGCTAAAAGGGAATGAGAACCGCAAAATATGTCCAAAGGCAGTCAACACGTTGGAACAACTGTTTGAGCAACTCCTATCTACATCAAACAAATCAATACAGGAGTTTCAAATCCTGTGTTGGTTGAGTCTGAGGCTTCAGTGTGAAAACGGTGTGACAACAGCCTTGGATTTCAGATCCATCAGCATCGCGGCGTGCTCCTCCTGTTCCAACAAGTGAGATCTATAGATTCTATAGATGGATCGAACTTGGGTGTTCTTCGCCGGCTCAAACCTCGACAAGTGACTGGTGATATTAACATTTGAATTTGAAATTGCAGTTCCAGCTTTAGTGTGTTGATGGATCGTAGTGCATCTCCAACTTTGATCCGCACAACAATGTTGAGACATTGAGGCTTTGACTAGCCAATCCTGAGGCTGATGGTTGTACCACTTGAAATGCGCTTGTTGTACAACCAGACGGCTTCTATTATATAAGTTATATAAGTAGGTCAGTCCAACTGTGAATCAGAATTCCTTCTGTTCGGTTCCAAGACATTAAAGCAGTGTGAAGATGAATTTCAGATGATTTAAGCCCGGAAGGGATAACCAGGATAATAAACATATCGCTTCACTTTAAGTACTTCAAAATACTGCAGGATAGCAGTGATATTGGGACGATTTGGGACGATTTGAAGGGATCCCAAGGGATCTCAAGGCCAGCGAGTTGCACCTGCTGCGCCAGAAGGGAATAGAAATGCTGCAACTTCACAGAGTAGTCCTGCAGCCATGGCAGCCATGGCCAGGAGGGCAAAGAGGGCCATGGTCGGACCAGGAAGTCATCTCATTTAGAAAATACCATCAACAAAGCACAGCGAAACCAGTAACTCAGTAAGAAGCTCCAAGCCTATGAATGTTTATAAACTATTGCAGCCATTACAGTCAAGACGGAAGCTATTTTCTTCGAGGCAAACCGATGCAGTCTCTGTTCAGATGCGAACAGCGGGCCCGTACCTTCTGTTTGTGGACCATGGTCTGGTATTGCTCCCGCAGATGGTCTGTCATGACATCCTCATCACCATGTCCCAAAGCATTTCTAAATGTCAGGATGCGTCATGAGTTTCATACAACAAAGATGGCATCAAATGGCTACGTGGCCATGTCTCAGAGTTTGGGACCCCACCAGTTCCTTACTGCCTCGTTGAGCTAAACCCTGGGGGATCCATCTTGGGACCGCACCTCTGTTTCTTGGATGACATTCTTGTCGGTGGATCCCTTTCAAAGGGCAATGAAGCGCAAAGACCACAGCTGAAACGGGACTTTGCTGTGGATATTGTTCCAACCACTTGAGACCAAAAGACTTGCGTGCGACAACACTATTCATGTCAATGTCATTCTGAAACACCAAACATGAAGAAAACAATGAAGGAATCCTGCATATTCAACATGATTGCAGCATAGCCGGTCTCCTGCTTTGATCTTGATTTTTGACATATTTTGACTACCGATCATCCCTGGGCCTCATCGACCAGTTGCGCCCACTTCTTTGCAGCCTTGGCGCAGCATTTCACGAGTTGCGGTAGATCTCACACTTCGCAATCCTGCTGGAACTGTTGCTGCTTCACACTGAAACCAAAGTGGGAAAGGGATGGGATGGAAAGGGGTCCTTTGAAGTCCTTTGTCACCCCCAGGTCTGTCAGGGGGAGTTTCTCAGTCCATCTTGATGCCATCGATGCCATCCACTAAGCCGCAGACGCAGTCCATGACGGTCATACCAATTTCCTACCCACCAGAAGGATCGGCCAAGTCACATGCGGCACTTTTGTGTTTCGGATATGGCAAGCCCAAGTGATAGAATGGCACTGTAAAGGCATCGGTTGAACCTGTTTCAGGGATAAGTGAAATAATTCATACATCAATTTGTTTGGAGGCTTCTGTTCATCAACAAAGTCGAATTGAGAGATTTTGCTACTGTATTGTATACCAGTAGTACCGCACAAGGCGGTGGCGGAAGTTTCAGAAATAGCACACTATAGGAGAGGTGAGTTGTTGTGAGTCATGGATGGCAGAGCAGATCCANACTGACTCACTGACTAACTGACTAACTGACTAACTGACGAACTGACTAACTGACTAACTGACTAAGTAACTAAGTCACTAACTAACTAACTAACTGAAGCACTGACTAACTGAGTAACTGACTAGCTAACTAACTAACTAATTAGCTGACTAACTGACTCACTGACTAACTGACGAACTGACTAACTGACTCACTGACTCACGGACTAACTGACTAACTGACTAATTGACGAACTGACTAACTGACTAACTGACTAAGTAACTAAGTCACTAACTAACTAAGTAACTGAATAACTGACTAACTGACTCACTGACTAGCTAACTAACTAACTAGCTGACTAACTGACTCACTGACTAACTGACTAACTGACGAACTGACTATCCGACTAACTGACTCAGTGACTAACTNTTAACACTTTTTACTTCCAAATGTGCTTCGCGCCACAGCGCCGTGCACTTTTTCGACATCTCAACTTCCAAAAGTGGTCCGAACCCGTCAGTTTTTAACGCTTTTTACTTCCAAATGTGCTTCGCGCCACAACGGCGTGCAATTTTTCATCTCGCATCTCCCCAGATGTCTCCGCACCCGCCGCTTTAGCGAGCCTACTGTCGACCCTCCGGAGCCACAAAACATTGGAAAAACACAGTGTTTCGCGACTTTCCTACCTTTTCGCGCACCTGCATCTCTTCTCTTCTGACTTTCTCATCNTTCTCATCTCTGATCTTCTCACTTCTGACTTTTCTCACCTCTGCTTTTCAACTGTCCATATTGTCGGAAGTTTCACTTCTAAACTTCCTTCGATTAGGAAGAAGAAAGATAAGTTTTGATCTTGCTGATCTTTTTGGAAACTCACTATTGCCGTGGGATCGTGTTCAAGGTCAAGACGGATCAGAAATACATCTTTGGAAAAAACCAACCAATAAGATCCACTAGGCATCAATATTCAGTTGGTTTTCACTCGATAGCGACGAACACGCATCAAAAGTCTGACTACCATAGTATAAAGTATAAATGAATGTACATGGAACTATTGAAACTCATGGAACTACACATATAAATCCCATCACAGGTTGTGACACAGGGGTGTTTCAACTGCAGCGGGCGACCCGCGGATGGCTTCACTGAATCAGCTGGTGCGCTGAGGGACAGACTGTCCATGACGCTCCTTGATTCTGGGCCTGTCAACTTTGTCCAAGAAGCTCCACTACCCAGTAGACCTAACCGACCTACCCGACCTACCCAGTACACCCCAGTACACCTAGCCCTTGCCAAAGGAAAATCAGGAGAGATGGCCACCAATGATGGAAAGGTCAAGTCTGCATGGCATGTGGATCTAGTGAAACATACCAACAAGTATACTAATCATGTGCGGAGACAATCCAATGAGCCAAAAAAAGAGTACTGTAGATCAAATCCAAAAAACATGTTTCATGTCAGGTGAAGAAACTGATTTTGGAGGCCCTAATCTTTGCATTAACCCTTTGAGGTACTTTTCACACAAGTCACAACCATTGTACCAAACATCCTCACATCTAGGCCAGCTAGGCCTGAATGATCATGCCGTGAATCAGCTTGATCTTTCCTGACGGGAAGCGATGAAAATCTCTCTGGAAAACGTCGGAAAATCTCGTCACTTGAACACCTGGATAATGTAGAGTGAGAGTCTAGTGAGAGTCCTTTCGGTGGCTTTTCAAACAGCTAGACCAAGAGTACAGTTGGACACTGGACATGTCCAAGTTCTTACCATTTCTCCAATATCTTATGAAATTGAAGAGTCGACCAAAAGATGCCCTGTAATCCCTGAAAGAAATGGGGCAAAAGATCTTCCAAACCTGATTTCTGTGATTCCATGTCGGTCCCAGCAGATTTCCCCACCACCAGCGGTCACCAACACCTTCCATGTCGCGCGGGCCACTATCAGAAGCAAAGTCACCTCACAGATCCCGCCCAAAAATCAGTAAAACCCTGCAGTTTGCAGTTTCCTGGCTTCGTCCTTGGCCTCAACACCAAGCTGGTTACAGGTGGCACAATGCAGGGCCACCGGGCTGCCAGCGAGTTCATCCAGCATCTCCCGCATCTGTTCCTACGTGCAGCTGGGCTTGCAAAAACTTGCCGCTTCAAAATCTGTTGAAGTACCGAAGTGCTTCGATTTTTGGTGGAAACAGGTGAACCTGTAGAAACTGCTGAACACCTGTACTGTAGTTCTAGATCATGAAGCCACAAGAAATGTCTGGTGTTTGTATGGTTCGCTGCCAAGAGCCTTGGTACATTAAGGCCCAGTTTACCCACGAGATCCTTCAAGATTTTCCGCTTGAAAAATCTGAATATGAAATGTATTGAAATGTAAGAGTTTTCAACGGATCCCATTCGCATCTTGCCGAGACCAGAAGCATCGCACATCATCAAGAGTGATCAATTGAGCTTCTAAGGTGCCGGCTCGTTTTCTGAGGTGCTCAGCATTGATCTAAGCGGAGCGCTTGGAAATCCTTTTCTTGGTGGACATATCTGGGAAAAAGATGTCAGAAATGAAATGTGCCAACGTCAGTTGTATTCAATTGTATTCGATTGTGCTGTTCTGTTCTGCTGATTCATTGGTGTTACACCAGCTTCATCCATTTATATAGATAGTGTTTTATAACTGAAATGGTGCAAAGGTTCCACATGATGTTGTGGAAAGTGTCTGAAAGTGTTGGATCGCGAACTCCCCATTCCCTCCCTTGTGGTCCCTTATGGTCCCTCCAGGCTTCCCTGGCACTTCGCACTTTCTGCACTAAAAGCCGGGTGCAAACTTCATCGCCCAACTCCACTTCGGCCTGCAAGACATCCGAACGTCCTAACGTCCTTCATGCAAACACCTCAAGCAACTTGGAAAATCGTTGGAACGCATAGCTGCTGTGTAGCAGCGATGTCATTCCGATGTCATTCCGATGTCATGCATGTCGTGGTTCAGTCCGATCCAACGCTGGAAGTTTCTGCACCTTCTGGAGATTCTTCAAAATCTCCTCGTCAGCATCGTTGGGCGGCACCTGAGGCTCCAGCAGTGTCTGAGAATGGAGAATGTTCGAGGCTCCATTTGATATGCTTTTGGACCATGTGTTTGTGTGTTTTGAACTGTTTTTTCATGTATTTTGATGATTCGATCAGGAGACTTAGAGACTTAGACGAGGTGAATTTGTCAGTCCTCAAAAGTCAAGAGCCAGGGCGTTGAGACCGTTGAGCATCTTGGTGAACTACTTCACTTAGCTCCTCACATAGTACTCGACTGCCAACCTTTCGCGCTGTTGCGCCATGAGTCGCGTATCTTCACCCAAACAAGATGCAGCCCACGAACCCGAATGCTCACACGAACCTTCTTGACACTCCTGACATGACACTCTTGGGAAGACACTCCTGGAAGACACTCTTGGGAGACACTCTTGGCATGACACTCCTGGAAGACACCCTGGGCATGACATGCTTGGGAGACACTCTTGGCATG
>BGPT01000133.1:49442-67773 GCA_003297045.1 Symbiodinium sp. clade C Y103 | reverse complement strand
GTCTGAAACGTCCAAAAATGACCTCCTTTGCAGCTTCCCCCATAGGCACGGCCATACGGCCCTCACGCGCACGGTTGCGGACGGTTGCGAACGGTTGCGAACGGTTGCGGACGGTTGCGCAACGTCTGGCGAACACACCCTCAACCCCCAAACCCCCAGAGTGAAACGGNAACGGTTGCGGACGGTTGCGCAACGTCTGGCGAACACACCCTCAACCCCCAAACCCCCAGAGTGAAACGGGAACCCTTGCTACGCATTCGGGAAAAAAGTGCAAAGCTCCTCTTATGTTGTGATCTTGAGAAAGGCATATTAAATATAGCAAGGCTTGGACTCTTTCACCCGACAAAAAAGAACTGTCTTATCCTATGGAATTAGAAAGGGGAGCTGATCTTTTCAAGGAAGAATATGGACACAACAATGGGTCAGCTGGCGGATGTGAGCTTTTGGCGAATTTAAAGCTTGCAGAAAAAGGTGTGATTGACAGACGAATGGACGGACGAACGGACGGATGGGTGGGAAGCACAGCATTTGCAGCAATTCCAACCTTGGATTGCCATATACACCGGCACTGTGCAGGCAAGAGCAGCCAGAGACACACTTGATACGGAGCTGGTGCATTGATTTGTAGATGGATTGGTGCAGTAGTGGGTTAATTCGTGAGTTTATTCGAAAAGCAATGTTTTGATTTGTCAGTTAGGGATTGTTCACGCGCGGACAGCTTCGGTCACGACTCCACAGCGCGGGCAGTGGAGGTCCAGAGACTGCAACTAAGCTAGACCCGCAGTGGACGTGAGAAATCATTTACAGTTGTAATGGGTCGACGACGTGTGAACGTCTGTAGGACTTTACAAATCTGATGCCCAATGGAACTCTCAACAGCCAGAATTAGGCCGCTTTGAGGAGTGTGCACTCCAAGGGCCAGCAGGTTGATGTTGTGACACCAATCAAAATGCAAGGAAAAGGTTTGGTCCAAAAGTTTGAGAAATGTCTTCATCAAACGGACCCCTGATGCTACGGTAGGCTCAGAGTAATTCAGTACTCCTCGATCTTGCCAACAATTTGGTCTGGAAGCGTGAGGCATTGGAATCCAAAGTCGCCCCTCAGTTAGCCCGAAGACTGCCAATTCCAGGAAGGAGATCTTGTAGATCTGAGTGCGAGAAGAGACTTCCCAGAGTCGCAGCGTCTCCAGCATCTTGTGGACAAAGATGGAACCAAATTTGTCGATCAATGGAAGAAGGCCATCTGCAAAATTGATTGGAAGATCCTGTATGCGCAAAGGACCATCTGGGCAACCACGCTCAACCAGATGGTCCACAGGACCTTCTTCCCCATCATCTTCTTCTTCCTCATTGAGTACTGTTCCCCCAGGGAGGTTCACCACCGCCAAATGGAGATCTTGTAATTCACATAGATCTCGGACTTCTTGTTCATGGTGTCCCAAAAGTGCAAGATGTAGACCACATAGTTCCGAGCCATGAAGACCCATCGCCATGCGAGCTTCAGCATCGGCCCGAGCATTCCACCGGGCTGCCCAATCATCAATGTCCTGGTCCACGAAAGGCACACGTGCATGTCCAGGGACATGCTGCACGGTAACCGTAGTTTCTCGATGGCATAGTAAACCTTGCATCTCCAACCAGTCATCTTGATGAGCTCCTTGAGGAAGGTCTTTGATCTGGTGTAATAATCGATTCATTCTTTCTGCAACGAAGGTGCAATCAGTCCAGATAGTAGCATCTCGTTGGTGCTTGATGGCATAGTCAACCGCCGCTATCCCAGCTCGTAGCTCTGCTCGGTCTGCACAATTCCCAAGACCACCAAGTGCTCCTCGAGCAACCCATGTGTCTGCTTCTGGAAGAATCACAGCCCAAGAGCTCCTGGCATAGCTAGGATGGCGTCCCCCAATGCAAGAACCATCTGTAAACAGATGAAGATGTGCTGCGGTGGGAACAGTCGAATTTCCTTCAATGCAGTCTGCAAAAGCACACATCTGGGTTTTGAACTGCGGCCAAAAAGGATTTGCGGAAGAAATCAAGTGCAATGTCTTGGCTTGTCCCCATTCCCTCCATTTCTGCATAACTCGAGGAAACTTGGCATGTACTTGCCTTCGTCCTGGACATTGAATGCAGCGATGAGTAATCGAATCTTCACCCCCACACTGCATACATCTGGTGACTTTGGTCAGGTCATACCTGGCGTGTTGTTTGGGTTCCATGAAGGAACCATCTCGCAATCTCATGATGGCAGCCAAATGATGAGGTGCCACTCGTTTCTGTGCATCTTGAATGGCGATGCGGTCAATTCCCTGAAGTCCATACATGTCCTTTCTGGATTTGACCTCCTCCCAAATCTTCCAACTCCAACTGTCACGTGCAAGGTCATAGACCACCTTCTCCTCCAGCTGTAGCCAATCGTGCCAAACTCCATCTCTGTCGGCAATGAAGGGAACATCAATGGTCCATTTGAGCATGCCGCAGACTTCCAAGAGCTTTGCGAAAGGACCTTGATGGGCAACACCTTGATACTGCGTCATGTATTCATGCCAAAGCTGAATGATCAGGGGTCGTTTCCTTGCAATGCGTCTGAAGTTCAGGAAGACTTGCCAAACTTGATAGAAACCTGGATCACACTGCTCATGGCAGACAATGCCCAATCTCAATGCCGGTGAGGCACCTGCCTTGGTGAAGTTCAGTGCTTTCATCGCTGCTGTACGTAGAGTTTTCACATGTGTCCAGCCAAGAGTACAAATGGAAGCTCCATAGAACGCTTTCGGCCAAAAGCTCTGACGAAGAAGCTTGAGTTTCTGCCAAATGGGTGCTAGACAACGTTGCAATTTGGGCCACAGAGGTTCCAGTGATGCCATCCGTTGTGTCATTGCAGTAACAGTGCCACTTTTACCATAGTTCATCTGCGCTCCAAGATCCTTGGACGACTTGGAAATTGTCCAGCCCAAATTGACAGCCTCAGCGCGAGCCTTCGGATCAGTCGCCCAAAGGTAGCTTTTCTCCAAATCAAGCTCGAGTTTCCACATGTCGCACCAGGTCTGCAACACCATAATGTTGGCATGGACATCCCAAACCCGTTTGGCCAGCAGCTCCAGGTTGTCTACATAACTCAATGTTCTGCACAGTCTGCCAAACTCCCTCATGTAGAAATGAAGCGAGATTCCTGCAATGGTCATAGCAGTACAGCTGAGGCTGCACCCTTCTGGAAATCCATAGTTCGAAAGAACTCCATCTCCCACTTCTCCATTCACCACAAAGCGGCGTTCCGTGACCGAAAGGAAGAAAGCCCATAGATCCACCACTGGCTCCGGCAGTCCAAGTTGTTTAGCTAGCTTCCAAATGGGTTCCCGAGGAAGTGATTCGAAGGCTTTTTTGAGATCAGTCACAAAGCCTGCATAGTGGGTGTTTTCGATCATGCCCAGCTCGATGATGGCCTGAAGAAGTAGCCAGAGTTCTGCTACTTCACGACCAGGGATAAACCCAATCTGTGTTTCATCCACAAAACCTGCCAAGTGACGCAAAAGGCTTTTCGATCTCAGGGAACCCCACGATCGATATATCGTGGAGTAGATGATCACTGGACGGAACTGATTGATTTTGTACGCTTCCTCCACCTTGGCAAGCGAATGTACAAAACCCGTTCTCAGTGCTTTTGGCCAGTAACATTGATGTTCACACTCATTCAGAATGTTGACAATCTCCTGCTGAAATCCATGTGGCATCCGCTGCAGGTCACGCGGATCGAAGCCATCTGGACCTCTAGCTGAACGGGGTCCGTATCTCTTGTTGATCTCAATCCATTCTTCCACATCAATGGCCGTGTGCGCAAGTCGCCCATGAGGCATGAAGGCTTGTGCAAACTTGACAATTCTGGCCCAATCTGCCTCTGATGGGAGCAGAGCAACATTCCACCTGGCAGACCAAAAGGCTTCCAGTCTAGCAAGGATCTGTGAAGGGGTGACCTCATGCTGAACAATGTCGACGGAGATGCCGTCTTCCAGAATCCAATCGCCATCAATAGTGACCACCTGATCTTCCTTGTCAACAATTTTGATGCTTCCCTGCTCCGTACGAATCTCAGCAGGTAGATCAAAAGGATGTTCCACGTCCAAGTGAAGTTGAGATCCATCTTCACTTGCTAGCCAGCACAGTTGCCTTGGATGTGGTTTCCAGATAGTGAAGTCCACCTCGAGGTTCTTTCTTGACTACTTCAAAGATTTTGGTTTGTTGTGCTTCATACTGGGCACTCAGGAGCTTGCGCCTCTGCCGAATGTTCCAGGTTTCAAAGTTGCGAAACAGCATTTGAAACTCCTCAAAGATCGCCTCACAAAGCTCTGCACCAGGCGGTTCAGTGGGAAAAGTGCTCGGAAGACCTGCATGTTTGGTAGGGCGGATCCTCCACCACTCTTCGAAGGAGTGCTGAAACCCTTTTGCCTTGCAAATAGATCTCCAGAGAGATGCCCTGTACTCAATTGCTTCCGGTGTTTGTTTGTTCGCCTTCAGTGCATGTGTCATGCTTTGGAGGCGGCGGAGTTGCTGAAACCACCGCAGTGTCTCTCGATTGAGACAATCCGATCTCATGCTCACTTCGCCTGGCCTTGACTCCTTGAGGAGAGGGGCAGCAACATTGCGACTAACTGGTGCTACTCGTCCACAGCGTCCCTTGCAACCTTGGGGAAGGGAGGTGAGATGTTGCTTCATGCATCCTTGAAAGCTATCTTCATAATCTTCAGCAAAGCATCGAAGACGATCATCAATGTCACGAAGGGATTGCCCAGAAAGTCGATGTCCAAATTGTCGCCACTCTTCGTATTCCACATCATTCCAAGGAATCTGTGCTGGAAGAGGCCATGTTTGTTGTTTCAGCTGCACGGTAGGAACTTCCAGTAGGACCCCCAATGCAGCATGATCTGCGAACCACTCCCAAGTTTCAACTCGTCGGAGATATGGGATGAGCTCTGGAGATACCAGGACGTGGTCAGTGATGGTAGCCTGTCTAAAAGTCATAGTGTGCTCCCGATTCCAGTGCTCCGCAGCATAGTCCTGGATGTCAACCCATCCCTCAGCTTGCAGCGTAGCCCACCCTTGTAATGTGGCAAGCTCATGGTTCAGATCACCCATGATGAATCTTGGACCACCTCGAGACATTCCAAGTTCTTTGACTACTCGGTTCAGCATCTGGTTCGTGTCTCGAACTGAATTTGGCCACGTGGGGCTTTTAGCCCATCCGTAGATGGTTGCTCCAGTCATCTGAAATGGTCCACAGAAATACTGAATGAACTGCAGTCGCCCTAAGCTGAATTCTGTCTTGGTGTCCAGACAGTTGATGTTTCTCATTACCAGATCGGAAATGTTCATAACCCCTGCCCAAACTCCTGCTGAGGCTGACCTCGCTCGCAATGCAACGGGAGCACCTGGAAGGCATTGCAAGTTTCGATGAGCAGCAGCCCTGCGGATATTTCTGATGACAGGTTTTTGATTGATCCCTGACAAATGCGTCTCGGTAATTCCCCAAACTCCATATGGGAGCTGCGCCAAAATTCCCTCCTTGCCACTTGCTCCTGAAGGATTCACTGTTCCAAGCCAGAGGTCAGGTCCCGGATGCGTAGCTTCACCAATTCGCAGTGAGAAAGCAAATCCTGCTTGCAGCAAAAGTCCGAAAGCTGCGACTTTTGCAAACCAATTTGAAGCTTGCCCTCGACGTCCACGATGATGTGAAGACTGAGGATGCAAAATGACCCGATGCGAACTTCGAAGAGCTTTAGACTCTCGACCACCAGCTTGCCCTTGTGTCAGGAAGAGAGCAATTGTCACCAGATTCTGCAAAAAGGCCCCTGGAACATATTGAGGTCCTGAAGATTGTCCTGTGCTTTGGCTCGATGGAGCGTAGGGCTCAACTTGACCTTGCGCTGGATGTCCTTGAGGATGTTGGAAAACACCTTCGACAGGTTCCGGAGAATCTGCAGAAGTGCCATAGGCAGAGTACCAAATTCGCAATATGGAACCTTCAGGAACTTGGTGAAGTTCATTTGCTTCTGTCATCATCCGATCATTGAGGCTCAAAAGACACTCTGCCTGCTGGCAATCTATGCCCATATGCATGTGTCTAAGCATACCATCACGAGTGCAACGGATGGCTGCGAAGATGATCACCATCTCTTGTTCTCGAAATGCTTGTGTACCTTGCAAAGGACCATCAACTCGAATTTCCACGACCACCAGGGAGAGAATGGAAGGTACATGTATCGGTCGAATAATCAGAACTTGATCGATGGGATTCAGTGTGTCTGGAAGACTGAGTTGAAAGATGCCTCGTCGAGGAAGAATGAAGGTACCCGCCCAACTATCCTTCAACATCCCAGCTCTGATAAAACCTTCCAGCAGCCATGGAAACTCTCGACTGTGTTCACGTCCAACTTGAAACTCAGTCATGCTAACTGGATGAACCTCGTCCGGCATGTAGTCTCCAGCAACTGCAATGCCAAGAAGATGTCCACGACCAACTTGGTGGCCACGATATTGCCCATACAGGTGCCTATAAGTTGTGGACAGGGCCACCTGCAGGATTCTGGCATTTGTCCTCCCCAGTTGGGTAGGAATCTCAGTCCCCAAAGCCATGGCAACTCCAGTGAGCCTGGGAAATGCATCCGTATGGATTGGTGCTTGTCCCATGGAATCAGTCCAATGCCCAATTGCATCAAGAATACCCTCAACCGAATTCAATGCCATGACAGTGACATAGTCCGCACTTCGAAGGTCATACTCTTCATCAACCTGCAGAATTTCCCCGTTTTTCGCTGCCATACAAGGCCGATAAAAGCAAGCATGGCCCTCATTTCTCTCATGCATCAGCATTTTTCCCCGAAGCAGAGATGGTAGCACAACAGGACGCAGGATCCCATCATACTGCTTCTCTCGGAGTGACCACATCTGATACTCCTGAAGCACCGGAACTTCACCAGGAGCTAGATCTCGTAGTGCATGGACAATGTAAACCTCAATGTCAGGCTCAATCTGAATCGAATTCATAATGGATTCATGTACTTCTCGAATGGTCCAAACTGATCCTGGAATGGCCAGATCTGGCCAAGTGCGCAGAATGGCTTGTCGAATGTCATCAACTGTTGAGGCCTGAAGTGCATGAAATCGCAATGACAATGGCCTGCCCAACTCGAAAGGATCTGGCCGATAAAATCGAAAGTGCCGATCTCCTCCTCGTTGCGCAAGAACGGAAAGGTCTCCAGGAACATCAAACTGTGGATCCCATGCGTCCCCATACATCTGATCCACGTCTTCATCTTCAGCTGCCAATTGGACAGCAGCCTCTTGAGCTTGTGAGCGCTCTCGCACAAAGTGGAGAAATTCGTCAGTGAAACTGTGTGTCATTGGTGATCGTCCACAGCCCACAGCCAGATCACCTTGAAGACCCTTGAAACAGAGTTGATACATCTCATTCTCCATGGTCTGTCCGCGCCAGGAGAAGGGATCAACTGGTTGCACTCTTGCTGCACAAGGTTGCAGCCACACCATCAATGCCAGGACGTAAGAGAGAAGTTTGGCGACACCCCGGCCTTCTACTGCTCTCTTGGATGCTGTACTGAAGCGCCTGTCGGGGCCCGGCACCCCACATGGCTTGTGGGGCCCGGGGGCGCACCATCATTCCTGTCTGTGCTTTTTGCTCAACAGGGCTTCGATGTTCGAGAAACCCATCCTGATCTCTGCATTCATGGACTGGATGTTTTGTTGATTGTCTTTGACTTGAGAAGCCAAAGCATTCACGTCCTTCCGTAAGGCTGCATTGGAGTGGCCAGCCTCTTGAAACCATGACTCGAATTTTTGATTCTGCTCCTTCAGCTCCGACATGCCCGTCTCCAGCTTCTGGAACCTTTGTTCTGTGGCATCTCGAAGAGAATCAGCTACTGCTCCTTGAACTTGTCCTTGCAGCAAATCCCACCTGCTGGTAGGAGCCATCTGCTGATCCTTTCCTTCCGCTTCCTTGAAGTTGTTGAGACCACCCCAGGGATCACGACCAGTCCAGGGAACCACGTTCTCCTTGTCAACCTCCGAGGATTTCTTTTTGGGTTTGTGGTCTTGCTTCAAGTGAGACATAGTCTTGACTGAGCTCAGGATCACCTGTCCTTGCTTCACATTCTCCTGTTTTTTGTGAAGCGTAACCAGCACATCACCAGTGTTCGTCTGGAAAACAGTAGCTGGAGGCGGGGTCTCTGATCCGATGAGCCATCCTTGACCATGTTGATCTGCTCGAAAAGGTTGAAGTGCCTTTGCCTTCCAACCCCACTGCTGCAAAAGATCACGAACTCCTGAGGATTGCATTCCATGTGGTAGAGGTCGCACCTCATACACAGATTGGATGTTGACATTGTCAAAGGGAGTATCAGGATGCACCTCCTTGTGGACCACCTCGGCATCTTTGTGGAGGGTGCGCATGCCGTACCGATTTCCGAATCTGACCAATGCGATGGCTCTATCTGTGACCTTCAGTCTGTGGACTGCATCTCCCTTGCTCATGGCATTGAACCAGACCACCATGAACTCGTCTGCTGGTCCTTTGCCATCAGCTTGTCGAGGCTCAAAGTAGACGCCATCTTGACCTGATCGTTGTTGAAGCCCATCTGCACAAATCGTAGGAATGCGTAGAAGAACAGTAAACTGCTCCGCTTCCTCCGGGGATGCTCTTTTGCCTTTGCCGCTGTGCCAGCCTCTGGCCCAAAGATCCACAATGACTTGGTCCAACTCGCAATCCACTGGAGCGTGAAACTTGCAGCATCCTGGACCACAGCGATCTCCTTTGCAGAGAAGTAGTCTCGGAGTCTTCTCAATGACCCTCTTCACTGGAGAAGAAGTGAAATCAACCCACTTTCCTGGCCATTCATCTCTCCAAACTGTGACCTTGAAGGTTTTGGTAGCAATGGTTTTGGCTTCTGCAAGTGCACTGGCCTGCTTTCTCAAGATTGAGCAGTCACCCAGCTGTACCAGAGAACCATCGATCAAAATCGTTTCCATAGTGGGTTCATAGATGGCCGGGAAGCGGAGATTGCTGACAGGAATGAGACCTTGGCTATCTGGTGGGACCGGAGAAGTGGTAAGCACCGCAAGGGAGTCCAAAGTGATTGACTTGTCCTCTTTCAGAAAAGGCATCACCTGCTCCAAAGTGCCAAAAGCCACTCCTGCTTTGTCGGCCGCCACTTCTTCCATGTCAATCTGTTTGACTGCTCTGTCATCATCAGTGGTGAAGGTATCCGGAATCAATTGCAGAAGCTGAGGATCAATCCGTGCTTGAGTGGATGTCAGCGCTGCTCCAGTCCGCTTCTTTTCCGATGTCGAAGCCTTGAACTTGGAGTGTGCTCGAAACTTGATCTGCTTCTCTAACTCATCCGGCTTGACCCACAAGAAGTTCACTTTGGGAAGGGAACCAAGGGCTTTCAAAGCTGCCCATGCATTTTTTGCCCCAAGTGCTGTCTGGATCCTAGAGGCACCCATCTTCTTCAATGCCATCATAGCCCGTTCTTCTGATCGGTTTTCTGGTACTCCATGTTGGTGAAGAATTTCCTGCAACCTGGGAACCAGCTGTTCCTCAGGTGCACCATCCCATCCTTTGCCAAAGCACGTGCTGTCAAAGTCGTCGCCTTCCAACATCTGATGGACGATCAGCTCATCCGGGAAGGAGTCCATGTTCCAGCACCCCAAGCGAAGTCCAAGATGCATCACTGCAATGGCTCCACAAGTGAATGGGTGCTGCTGCGAAAACATTGCCCCGTACTCGACCACAATGGTTCGGAGCACCAAGATCTTTGCCGCATACTCCGCAAAAGCCCGAACTTGTTGGAGAGCAGCATGGTCCATCCCATCCCAGTAGTGAACGTACAGGAGATTGCCATGCGTCCTCAATTCAAGAAGAATCCAATGTCCTTGCAGGGATGCCGCTCCACGTAGAACACCATGTAGTGCTCCAACCAGCCAATGCTTCAGGAAATCCAGATCTTCTTGATTCAACAACCGTGTCAATTGCTGCGCAGGGATCCATGTGCACATCTGCGTCGCTGAATGTCTCAACATCTTCAAAGCCATTTTGTCAATCATTCTATCTCCAATCCCTTGGTACGAGTCGATGTTGATCTCCTTGACAATTCCATGACCCCGAAGTGGAAGGATCTCATAGTCCGTGAAGGTGACCGAGTGCCATACCCTGTCATCCGCTCTCCAAATCCTTTCATCAGAGTCCATAATGTTCTCATGATGGATCCTGGGCATGCCCGGAATGGTGTAGAAGATCTCGAAGACAAAGATCCCTGCCTGATACTCCTTGGTGTAGTTCGTGGTCATACCTGATTGTGGCTTGATCATGACCGTGACTTCAATGGGGCCAACTTCCCTCTGACGTCTTTGCTTCTTTTCCCTTGTGGACAAAACAAAGTGTCCAGAAATTGGACCACCGGCCATTTCATAATCCGGGTTCAGCTTGCCATACAAATCATGAACCGCACGGACTGAACCTTCTCCATGTAGCCGTTTTTCAGCTTCCAAGAGAGAATGAATCTTCATGGCCTCTTTGAGCTTCAGCTGGATGCTGTTGCCCTCGTTGGAGTCGATGATCTCCAAGTCATTCATTGGGACTTGGTGGATAAGACCTTGAGCTTGTCTCAACAGCCACATTCGGTGATGCTGCAATGCTGCAAATGGGGAGCCCGAAGTTCCATGTAGGACATCTAGCAGATGCGCACCCACCCATGATGCTTGCAGAGGCGATGCACACTGTCCAATCAGACAGAGGCCTTCCTTGGGATGTTCCGGCATCTGCATCTGTGGGTCCAATCCACACAATAGTGCCGCCTCCTTCGGGTGCAGCCATCTAGGTCGATTAGACCTCCTGCTAAGCACGTAGAAGCCACGTACTCCGTCTCGAAGCAGCCGGTCTGGGTTGAACCCTGTCTTCCTGCAGCCGCAGGGGCATCCAGTGAGGACGCTGCTGTATGAGTGCAATATGCACGGGCAAACATCACATTGTCGAAGCCAGCGCAAGTCCTTGCCATAGAGCTCGTCATGGAGATAGTGCAGATCTTCATCTGTGAGCTGCAAAATGGCCTCCTCTTCCGTTGACCACACTGGCCACTCTGGTAGTAGTTGTCCAACTTGCCGCAGAAAATCATCTTGCGGAAACGATGGAATTGCCTTCATGTTGTACTCCTGAGGGACTAGAATCAACCACCACCTGGTCCTTCTGCACGGCCACACATCCTCGAGAGAAAGCAACTCCTGGAGCAGATTCATGCCCAGACTCCAAGCTAGTTGTTGGAGAGTTCGTTGGATGTATGGAGCCTCCTTTGCTGCTTTGACGTTTTCAAGCACAAGAGCGGCACACTGCTGCTCCCATGCTGTCTTTGCGACAGCAAAAAAAGGCCTGGACCTCTCATCCATACTACCTTTCTGATCACCCTGGGACGAAAGTGGCTGACAGGGGAATCCTGAAACCAACGTACATCTCACTGGTGAAGGAGTAGCATGAAAAAAGGCACGGTCAAGTGGGTTCAGAATGTCCCCTTGTACAACCCCGGTATGCCCATTCTTTCGAAGGGTTTCACACATCAAAGCACGACAATCCAGAGAGGCCAACCTTTGGAATCCTACGAATTCCATTCCTTGAGTAATTCCTCCCATGCCTGCGCAGATGTCCTTGATGCCCTCGAAACACGGTGGGGTCTTGTCCGGAATGACAATGCCGATCGAATTTGGTTGCCATGAGAGCTGCCATGTCTGCTCATGATCGTGCCAGGTTCTGCGTACATCATACAGCGTCACTTTCTGGCCTTCGTAGAAGGAGCAATCCTTGAACTTCGCATGCTGGCCATGCGACATGCACCTGATGTTCCCCTCAGAGAGGACCTCGATCACCCCAGTCCAGAAGCTATCGGAAGCCTCGAGTCTCTCATCCATGGCTGCAAAACGATTGGGACCAACTTCAGTCCTTCGCCGACGCGGCTCCACCACTGGCAGGGACTGAGCCGAGAGCTAGTTAGGGATTGTTCAAAATTATGGATCCCGAACTTGCCCTTGCGAATCTTTCGCGATCTTTCACTCCCTACCAGAATAGGGACACGGATGTGTTATCAAATTTTCGTGTGAATGGTTCGTAGCAAAGGCCCAGATCATCTCACATGGGAATTATACGAGTGAGATAAGTTGATTCATGAGTGCAGTGCTGCAAAGGCAATAAGTTGGCACAAGTTGATTGGTGAGAGGATTCACTCCGTACATCTCCGTAGTGTCAAAATTTGCTGGTGAATTGATTGGCGGCCACCAGGGCATCCGCGTGCCTTTGGTCGGCCTCCGAAAAGACCTTGGCCAGTTGATAGGTCAGGTGCCACAAATCACCGGAGAGATCTGTACAAAATGATGCAAAATCCAAATGGAAACGAAGCTCCACCCAGATTGGCTGTACCATGCTATATCAGGCTAGATCCTCATATTTGTTGCTCATCCCCATTTGCAGCGCAGTCGTGGACCATCAGTTGTCACATGCTCACATGATGGGAATCCCGTGACTGGTTGGGAGGAACGCTGCTGTATCAGGCAGCCATCAGATTTTGGCCAAATCCAATATAACCTGAAGTACACCTTGGGATGGCAATCACTCACGAATGACAAGGTTCCAAGTTAGAGGAACCCCATGAATCCCCAACCACAAACAACCAACAACCACAAAATCGAGCAAAATCGCATCCCATCTCCCAGTTTTGCTGCGGCACCATTTGGGACTCGTCTGGCCCTTGTTCAGCCACCTCCATAGCCTGCAACAAATGTGGCTGTGGAAACATGTTGAAAATTAGAAAATCCGAGCAAATGACCGGCTGGATTTGCTCGGCTTCGAATACAGGAAGACTTGGGACGATGTCCTGCAACCTCCTGCAACATCCTGCAACATCCTGCAACTGCATTGCAAATGTGATGGTTAATCGCCCCCACCATCCATTGACCATCTATGACTCTTGAATCATTTGAATCATTTTGTATTTGCACAACTTTGTATCATTTTGTAATTCATTTTATATCATCCCACCTTCTCGATGACTTCCAGGGCTTCCTCCTGCATGGCCTTGGGAATGTTCAAGTCCAACCTCACGGTGTCAGGCCCTGGGGCGAGTCCCGGATGTTCCTTGCCCCATGGCCCAGACGGCCCATTGATGCCCATTGCATGGCTTGTCGCTGCAGACAAAAGATGACCATAGTGCTCAAAAATGATGTATTTGTGATGCTTGGACTTAAGACCGGCATCAACACACACACACACAAATTGCTTGAAACATCAGAGATATGTCTGCATTGACTCCAGGTACTTTCAACTTGAAAACATTGGAACACGTCCAAGAGCTTTGAACAAAATCACAGGAATCACTTTCATAGTAGTGGAAGATCGAAGGTAGCACTGAAAGTCATCCAACGAGAAAGTCACATAAAGATCTTAAAGTTACTGGGTGCGCGACTCCAACAGTCTCGCAAGCTCGTCCAGGAGTAGTCGTTGCTCCCGCAGGTAGTCCCTGTAGCTGGACCCCAGTGACCACACTGATGCTGAAGGACACTGACGGGTTAGGCATGAACTCACCGGTTAATTGATTTTGATTGTTTGGCAATCAATTGGAGTAAGCGTTAGAGTTATTGTTAGAGTATAACTGTTAGATCAGTTAGGAATTGCATCTCTAGCTGTGAACTTTACTATTGTGCCGTTCTAGTTGAAAGCTGTGAAACACAGTCAGTGTGAAACCTCAAACATTGGGGCCCTCGAGCAATCACGATAGTCAAATATTGCATTTTGGACTTGCATATCAAAGTTGGACAATCATTTTGGCGTGAAGAACGGTCAGAGTGGTGTACAAAAGGAGCAAAAGCAGGGACTGCAGCAGTGTTTCGGGTTGGAGCTGGTTTCCATAAATTTGAGCCATGACCCGCTATGAACCACCATGAACCGCGATGACCTGCCGGGTCATCAGGGCGCCTACGACACCGCTCTGTAGCGCTTTGAGAGCTCAGTGCAAAGGATTGCTCCTCGCTGGGCCAACTGGTACCGGTACTTCACTGAAGACTTGCCGACACACCATTCCGACCATTCCGCACTGGTGGCGCCATCCTTGGTTAATATATGTTAATATCAGATCCAAAGATTGGGCTGAACCATACTGAGACATGCGGAAATTGGATTCTTCAGGCCCATTGCACCGGTCAGTTCTGTCCTTGTCAGACTTGGCTTGCAAGGCCACCATGGAGGCTCCATCTGGGCCAGAGACAACCCGAAGCTCACACCAGGATGGTTGGCGGGCTGACGGGTAGCAACACCATGCAACACCCATCATGCCATCTGATGCAAAAACTGATTGTATCATCCCACTCATTCTTGGAAGAATGGAAAGAAAACAAATGCTATATTGCTAACTAAGGTCATACCAAGAGAACTTTCACAAATTAACCCTTCGAAGTCCGAGTGGGGTCTGGGCGCATCAGCATAGGAACCGCTGCTGCTGTAAGGCAACAACAAAGGTGTAGTTCAGGCTGGATTAAACATTACGAGATATTACGAGAATCTTCGGTCTCATAGTGCCAAAGGGTTGAGGATGCACTTAGTGCAGACGAAATCCCGTCAGTTAGTGCAGCCACGCGTGAGAATCCCAGACAAGCACAACAAGATGAAGGGGTGGGGGGGAAGGGGGACAAGGGGATAAGAGGGAGGAGCAGGGGGACAAGGGGCGGGGACAGGAAGGGGACTTCTGAATTCTACATACTTCATCAGACAACAACACCTCTGTCATCTTTTCTTGTGTCTTTTGGGAATGCGCTTAAGCCGCACTAAGCGGCAAAAGATCAACCGGACAGAGCGAAGGAATTTCGACCGCTCGGAGGCTCAGGGCCACCACCTAGTGGGGCCGAAGTGTTGAAACAGAGCCGTCCGGGCCATCCGTCAGTGGAACTGCGTATCCTAAAGTATCCTATGATTCTATGATGCCCTGACTTCACGTGGCACTGTTCGCAAATCACGATCCTGGAGGAGCCTTCTTCATCTTACTATGATGGTTTTGGGCCAAAGGGGCCTGCCAGTGAACGTCCACTGGGCATTAGGCCATTTCCGGAAAATCCACCAACTAAGCAGCACTGTTTCATCCATGTTATCCAAACACATGGTGCCCCAAATGTCCCAAAAACTCAGCACGGCTTCACCATGGTTCACCTCCCAACCCATCCGGCGGAGCTCATATCCTGGGCGCCAGACTCACCAGAAGTAAGCTTTGGCCCCGGGACCAGAGGTCACGAGGGTCCAGAAACACTTCCTGGGGTCAACATGGGCTGAGTCTCCAGAGAATCTGTCGCCTTCCTTGGGTCGCAGGTGCTGGAACCTCTGTCAGAAGCACGTGTCAGCAATTTACTGAAGTCCTGTTTGGGATTGGTGACCGCGGTCGGCTCAACACCAGTTCCCGCCTCTGCCCGATGCACATGGGTCAAGGGGTCCTGATGATGCAACGAAACAGTCTTCCCTTCAAATCCCTTCACGGAAGGGTCTATGTGCTGTTTTTCAGTTTCTACTGAAGACAGGGACACTCCATAGTTGAAAAGGTTTTCTCGTAATGACTGCGCTCTTAATGCAATATCTCTGCATACATTCATATGTAAGATGTGCGTAGACATGTCTATGACATAAACGAGGTGATAACCACTTTCTACAGGGATGGGCAGTGTTAAGGCACCGTGACCACTTGAGGTGTTGAACTGAAAGGAACAGCAGCAGATATCGCATGGACAATCTATCCGAATCTATCCAGTCAAAGCAGTGGGGTGTTTTTTTCATGAGCAAATTCTTTTTCTCGGCACTGATGACAATGCAGTTCTTCAGCCATTTATCATCATTGCACTCCTGTAGCTTTAAAGGAGGAACCCATGAAACGAGACAATACACGGTCAAGAAAAGGACAAGTGTGGTTTGAAGGACTCCAGATTCAAACCTGAATCTCTTCAGTGCTTTGTGCAACCTGCATCTCACTGGGAAATGAGACTGAAATGAACATTAAGAATCATTTGAGATGCTTCGTCAAAGTTCCCGTGTTGTTTCATGTTTTTTCATGGCGCTTCTAGCAGCACCTCGTAGGTGATGCGCAGCGACTCGCATGGCACCTTCCGGGGCTTGCCATCATCCTGCGGCGTCACGTGCACCCTGAAGATTTCCCATCCCCAAAGTGTTGCCTGATATCACCAATACGACCAATATGACCAGTACCCTCAAGTGTGAACCACACCACAACTAAGCACTTGCCTGATTGGTGAAATCTTGAGGATTGCTCTAGTTTGGACCCTTAGCAGCATGTGTGTTTGCCGTTGTGTGTGTGCGTGTGTGCGTGCGTGTGTGTTCGTATGTATGACATAGAAGTACATCCTGTATCACGTGTGCTTCATCTATGTTCGCTTCAAATTTTCCATCTGGTCAGAACAACAACTGGAAACTATGTAGATTGTAGTGACGCAACAGCACACCCACTGCTATGCCCGTCTGCATCATCAGCCCCAAAACACAGGCAAAAGGAACTAGCAGTACGTCCATCCAGCCTAGTTAGAAATTGGGCCAAATTATGTTTTAAGCCTAAGATCAACCTACATGCTACCCCAACCGCGGAAATGAAGAGCACTAAACGACACATGGTAGCGAGTAGTGTAACGTGTCCATTATGCTTGCAAAGAACTGGACTGCTACCAGATTTGTGCTGGGGTACAACAAAAAGGCTATCGTAGACATCTAACTCAATAGTAAGTGTAGTAAGTAGATCATGGGAGTATCAGTAACAAGAAAGAAATGAGAAACTTGGGAAGCATGTGGTATATATGAGAAGCTGCGTACCTTATCGAGAGATTTCGTCAAAAATTGCGAATCTAAACATCTCCATCGCGGAAAAAACGTCCTCCTCACCGGAGTTGTTTCCCAAAAATAACAAGCAAACCTAAATTCCAACCCCTTAACTGTGATCTAGACCATTTAAAGCCACGAGAAGATACTTTTAAAATTCTATTGCTTTGAAATTATGTTTCCAATATTTTTCGGACCATAGGGAACCATAAGTTTTTTCAGACTGCCATAGGATTGGTACCTTCTCAGCCGGAAAACACGCCTCGCTCTCATCAGAGCTGCTAACGCTGGGCGTGGAGGATGTCTCCATTGGTCATGCAGTGCTGTTTGGCTGTGGCTATCTGTGGCTGTAGAAACTTGAAATAACTTGGACAAGATTCAGGGAGTGGATTGAACTAGTCAACCAGGTCCTACGTTGAAACAACGTTGACTAGTTAAGCATGATAAGCATGGTAGCTGACTCTAATGAATGATTTCAACAGCTGGTCTTCGTCAGTACATGATGAATATGCCAAACATTGCAGACACGTCAGACACATCCTGGCGAGCTTGACTTAGTCTATTCGGGCAATTGTTGAGTCCTATCGCATATCACACATCACATGTCTATCACACCTATCTCTTTGAGCCACAGGGTCATCCAAATCACGAAAAGTTCAAAGTCACAAAACTGAATCGAGGGGTCTGATCCAACTTAGACTTTGGTGAAACCTGTGTCAGGCTGGTCATGACCTCAAGATTCTGCACGGTTTCCGCATGGGAGGCAGGAGGATGGGGATCCCAATTTTCAGGAGCACCAAAATCGTCAAAGATACGCCTCTGCAAGTGCCTTTTGATGACTAAAGAAAACTCCTTGGATATCTATAGAATCTATTGTTGAGTTCTGAGTAAGACATCTATTCCTGGATGGACTTGGCAGGATGGACGGCATGACCACAGTCTTTTTGACACACTGCGTCACTGCGCTGGAAAGGGCCTCAGAAGAAGCGAAGAAGTAGGTGACACCGCCAAGCTGGAACTGCAAACACGCTGCGAAGCGTGATTTGTGAACATACAAAGATACAATGATATACAAGTACTAGAAACCAAGAACACGCAAAAGCGTGAGCCATTTTTCCAATCTATGGCCTGTGGTAGTTTTGGTGCCCATCTGTTGGTCCCTCAATCTCACATTGTTTCAAACAACAACTTTGGTCAAAGTTTCCTTTTAGAAAGTCCGAGTTTGGAAAAGAAACCTTCTGTCATGTTCAGCACTGTGAGTCTTTCCGTAAACCAAGGTATTTCCTTGGGCACAAAAATATACATATGTAAATGTATTTACGTATATCACATATACAAATATACATATATATACATATATATACATATATATACATATATATACATATATATACATATATATACATATATATACATATATATACATATATAT
>BGPT01000133.1:10000-47500 GCA_003297045.1 Symbiodinium sp. clade C Y103 | reverse complement strand
TGGGCTGTGGCCTGCGACAAACTTGTAACAAGAAATTGCAGCAATCGCAGACACAGCAGGAGTGAACGGCCCATACTGCTCAAAGTTGACTAGTTGAATTACATGAGGTTTCAGATCGCTGAACTAGCCCGACAAACAACAACATTAATTGTTTTTTTGGAAAATCGTTGAGCCGTTAAGCCTACCCTTTCAAGATCTTTCAAGTTCAGATGGCAGATTGTTGGCATTCTTAGCCTCCTCAAAACCAGGACGAACAGCAAGCCGTGCTGATACAGTATCTGCAGCTGGGCGGCTGAAAGCAACAGCTGGCTCCAAGTGCCAACTTCAAGTATGACCTGCCAGGATTTGTAGTACCACAATTCAATGGGATCCATCATGTGTTTTTTCAGGCGCTTTGAGCTCTTAATTCATGATCGACTGCACCAATGCCCAATGTGTTCAACATTTCCCCACAGAGTCAGAGTGCGGTATATACTCCACTGCTTTTTATTCATTGAAACTTTGCAACCAAATGCTTTGAAAAAAATGAAAAGCAACTTTAGAGCAACCAAATTGAAAAGCTTTGCAAATGCAAACCTGCACCAGTCCAGACCTGGATAATTCTGCGCTGTGGTTCATGGCATCCGACGGAACTCGAACGTTGAAGTTCCAAACACCCACATCGAAGAGGAAGAGATTCGCCTATTGTCCAACTGGCTTGAAGTTTCACTTTATGGATGGTGTGGCTCCCAAACAGAGACTACAGGTTTCATAAAAATTGGCACGGGGGTGTGGCGCCAAGAGCCAATGGTCCAAAATTTGCATGGCTCGCCCAGCTTGTTTATCTTCCCAGTGACAGCCGCAGCCCCCAGGATGGCCAAGCTCAGCAAGGGGATGAGCGGACTCCAGAAGAACAAAGTCTCCAGGTAGGTTGTCAGCAAGGCCATCTGCTGCAACGGCACCAAGGAACCTGACAAGCAGATCAAGCAGTCGCTAAAGAGGTGGAAAATGTTAGTCCTCTTTTTGCGGTTGTAGTAAGGACTTCAGCTCGCAGGTTTGTGAGTCGAGAGCTGCTCAGCTGCTCTTTATTCGTGCTGAAAACTTCCCCAGAATTTAATTGGTACTTGACCATCAAGAAGTCTTCAAGAGTTTGGCCCGAAGCTGACACAACCTCGACAGTGGAAAAAAGGGGTGGCAACTCTGACAGCTTTATAGGAACAAACAGCGCAATGGCTGGGCGGTGCCTTTTTCAATCAATGGGCCAAGTGCGCAAACCTCAACCCCCGAAAATGTGTGCGTACCAGAGGAAGATAGAGAAAGAAGAATTATATGGGACATCCTGTCCAAATGTTCCTATACCATTCTGACCTTTCTGATGAGATTTGGATCATTGGCTGCAACATGCTGGGCAACATGCTGCAACTAGCCTGTGATCTTGGGCCCGCGGCCCCAGAGCTTCAAATGCCGCCCTTCTTCACTCGCAGGGTCAGTTTCCGGTTGACCCATTCGCCAGACCAACAGCCTGAGCACCAGAACCACGACTGATCACAGCTGGGGCCAACCGGCGAACCTTAATCGAATCCAAACAGATCCAAATCCAAAGACGAAGAGCTCGGGAATGCTCGGGATATTTGATATTTTCATATATTCTCCATGTTTGTCGGAGCAAAGAAAACGAAAACCGTAGTCATATGCATGTGACAGACCAGTAGAATGCAAAGAAGGCGTGCCTCCAAATGCAAAAACTTGTTGCACTCAGTGGTTTTCTGTTCGAACGAAACCCTGCTGCTTACGTTTTTCAAAACAACCACAAAATCCACCGAAAATTATGGACATCAATTGGCATCAGTTGGCATCAATGCCCAGGAGCAAGACTAAGGGCTGCAAAGTGCTTCGCAGCAACAACTTCTTCAGAAGCAGCGGTGCCAGACCGTCCACAATGGCACGGCTGCACCGCCCGTCCATCCACCAGCTGTCACTGAAGTTGCACATGTCCTGATGGCAAACATCGATCCACTTCCATTGGACATGTTGGAACATGTTGGAACCGTAACCAGCTCCCCTGCAGCCTTCGGAGTGAGAATGAATTCAAGACTTTCAGCAATTGCTATTGAAGCCAGGAAACAAAACGCTAAGGTTGAAATAGGTCGAACTATTCATGGAACTAATCTCTTGTGAAATCACAAATCGCGGGTTGCTACAGTGTGTAGAAATTCCAATTTGCCGAGCATCTCTTTTGGTGTTCAAAATTTCCTCGCCCCAGATTTGCCAGTTGAAGTTTTGATGTTCTGGTGCATGTTCTTTGCATACCATCCAGAAATACTTCCAAACGCCCAAGCAGTTCCTGGCTGGTGAAAGAAATGGTAGAAGCGGAGTCGTTTGGTTTATCCGCCAGTGATAGAAGGGTTAGATTTGGTATCATAGCATTCATGTTATCTGACTCCTGGTCTATTGGTGTAAAATCCATCAACAAAACTGCATACGGCTCTTCCTCAAAAGTTGAAATCAATTGCTAATTATGTTTTGCATTGAACCAGAATGCTGATTTCAATTTTTATTCCACGCTAGAGATACTTTAATCAGTTGTGTTCGCTTGATGACATCTCTCATATCCGCCGACCCCAGCCGATGGCAACGGGGAGCGCGTCAGAGAAAAAGTGCGTTTGGAGGCTCCAGTGCCACCTCCTTGGAAGTGACTGCTGGGCTTCAGACCATAGATGACCCAAGTTTTTACAGAAGGTTCCCGTAGCCTTTTCTATTCGTTTTCTATGGTTCAGAAGGTTACGTTAGAGACTGCGGTCTGTGGCCGGGAGGGCTTGCGAAAACCCTTACCTGGGTGCTGTTTCCCGTTTCGCAGGGTTTCCGAAACTCCACTTCCAGGACGTGCTTGTTGGCCTTAAAAACCTTCATTTTTCTATGGTTCAAAAGGTGTAACGTTAGAGACTGTGGTCTGTGGCCTGGAAGGCCCGGTGAAACCTTTAGCTGGGTGGTGTTTAGGTGTGGCGAGGCCACCTCTGGAGCCACGTCCTTGGAAGTCTTTGCTGGGCTTCAGACCATACATGACCCAAGTTTTTACACAAGGCTCCCCTAGCCTTTTCTCTTGATTTTTCTCTGGTTCAGAAGGTGGCGTTAGAGATTGTGAACTGTGGGGGGCCCGGTGAAATCCGTAGCTGGGTGCTTGCTCTCGGTAACATCAATGAACTCATGATGCACCTACAGCCCCAACACAAAAGGCGACGCTGTCTCCAGACACCCTGAATGCCCCACACGAGAGCAGCAGGACAACCAGTGTGAACCATAGCAGCGCCAGCGGACCGAGGCCGGACATGGTCAAACGATTTAGAAAAGTCAAGCGTCCCAAGGTAGCGATTGTTGTCAACATGCTCAAACACCTGCAACATGATGCTTAACACTCAACACATCAGAGCCACTGCGACCACCACACAAAGCAGACGGCAAAACCCGATTGATCCACTGAGCCACACAAGCTGACTTAATCCGCGCAGAGGCATACACACGCGAAAGCACAGAAAAAGTGCTGATCGGCCGTAACTTGCTGGCAGGGACAGACAAGATGTTCTCAGTAGAAGAAGGCTTAACCAAGTGAATTTGCTTCACGCAGGACCAAACAGACGGGAAGACACCAACCAACTCACACACACGCGAGGCACGCACGAGCACAAGCCAACACGAGTGAGGGAAGAGCATGAGTTCGGCCCCCAGCCACCCATCAAGGCCGGCCGCCTTACCACGTTGCCGAGAACAAGCGTCACGAAGCTGGAAGGCAGTCACAGGCCACACCTCAGCCGCAAAGGGGTCAAGTCGGCCTGGATGTTGCTTCCTGCTTGTAGTCACTATGCAAGACGACGCCGTTGGTCGGAGCCTGACCATTTTCAAGAGAGCAAGTCAAGTGGGACACCGTGTGAACAGAACCCGCAGACCAAGCCGCCGAGTGCAACGCCACATTGCCAAGCTTTTGCAGCAGCAGTAGGGGCAGCTGGTTTGGAGCTGCCATTGCGTTTTCTATTCACAACTTCAAGCCAAGTCTCTTCCACAGGTTCTTTAAAACTGACCGAACGTGTAAGCCTCTGCTTAGGCCCGGCAGCCACAGAAGGCTGGGAGCGTCCTGCGGAAGCACGATTACTTTCCATTTTTCCTTTTGACCGCACGCTCTTTTTCACCTTGGTGGTTACACTCAGCAGCGGCAACAACTGACTTCAACCGTTGGAACAAGGTGCCCGGTTTGTTTTCAGAACGTTTATGATTCTTTTCAAGGTTTGCAGCAGCTGAGTTTCATCCGAAGCGACAGGTTCGTCATGCGTCTCCACGGAAGAAAATTGAGCAAGCACATCACTTAGAGCCTTTAGAAGGCCCTTGTCTTGCTGACCCTCAAGTCTTTTCCTTAAGGTGGCTTGCGAACCACCTGCACCTCCCCTACACAGGGAGTTCAAACCAACCCTAGTGGGGAAACTTTGGGGATCCCAAACCAAACAACCAAACGTCCTTTGGGGTGAGAATATCTCCTGTTACCAACCCTCTACATTTACAAACCTTTTTGATCCTTTGCGCCCGAAAAGATCCAAAAACGGGGCGGTTCCAAAAACCCAGCGGCTCCTCAGACCCAAGTTGCAACTGAAGCCAAGACCCAAGGTGCCACATAGCGCGCCAAAGTCAGCGCAGGTCAAAAGCACGCAGCAGCAACAAAGCGGCCATGGCGGCGCATGAAACCGAACGCTCGCCCCATGGGGCCACGAGGTGGCCAAGTCCATGTGCAGTCCAAGACACCGAAAGTAACCCATATTCATGGGGATTATAAGAGCTTTTGGTGGTGATAATGTAGGGGCCATGCCATTCAAGATTTGGGGGTTCCCTGTATCTCACCCACAAGCCATCAGCCGAAGCCACAGCCAAAGCCAGGACCAAGCCAATGGTCTTACCATAAGTGGCCAACAGGCCTTTTTTCACTTTTCTTTTTTGGTGGCCCTTGTCCACTCCCTCCTCTTTGTTCTTTTCAATCTTTTTCCTTTGTTTTTTATGGGCTCTTGACTTTCCCAACTTCTTCCATGCTCCGGATCCGCACCACACACCACGTGTGGCCCGCAAGCGCCGTGCCGCGCAAGGCGCGCAGCTGGAGGCCCGGAGCAACCAGCAATTTACGGTGTTTTTTGCTCCGAGACTCTTCAAAAAACACACAAAGACACCACCTATTTGACCATTTGTTGGCTCTAAAAATGAGTGTAAAAAAACCAGCAGCAGCAGCAGCAGCAGCAGCAACAACAACAACAACAACAACAACAACAACAGCAGCCACAACCCTTGCGGCATCGCCGGTATGCGAAGCCCGACAATTATGAGGTCAACTGTACCACATATCCTATATGGCCCAACTAAGCTTTGTTGAGTCTCGGTGTTTTGGTTCGCCTACCTGATGCGATGACACATAGCATCAGAGGCACATCTCCCATCCTTAAACCTTCTACGATTCCCTTTAATTCTATATTATTTATATATTATACATCTTTTCTGTAAGTCGTTTGGGATCTTGGTCAGTTTGGGAGCTCTGATTAGCGTCAATGTTCTGGTTCTTCCTCTTCCAGGTCTTTCAATCCTTTGTCTCGGTCTTGTTCGTTGGTAAGGTTTCTTGACATGTAACATGTCTGCGTTGCAAAGTGTTCATCCCTTCTTGGCTGAGCTTCTCATGCAAGAAGATGGTGGTCAATAGGGAAAGCAGCCATGCTGAAGCCAGACGAAAAGTCATCAGCAAGCGGTCAGCCTTGGCGAGGGCCGCTGTTGGACAAAGAAAACAAAGACTTAGCCTAGTTATACTTCCTGCTTAAGACAAAGAGCAGTATAGTTATACGATGTAATACGTTGGCAGTTATCCTATGGCTTTTTCCTCGGAGCAGCAGCAATTAACAGATGCTGTGTAATATACTGTATGCAGTCAAACCAATCTCAGTTTCTGCAAGAAGTGGTTTGATCCTAAAACCCCGCTTCGCGAATGAGGATGCCGAGCTCAAAAAAGCTGAGATGAATCACCAAAATTACGATTTTACAAATTCAAGAGCCGTTGGTTGCTTTCCATTGGTATCCAGGCCCAGCAAAGTTCGTCACACAAAAGAACTTAAGCAACTCCGGGGGCACCCACCTTGATACCACTTCTGCCAGAGTATTTAGTGCAAAGTGGACCCGTCAGCACCATATCCTCAGCGCTGCCGGGTCCAACACAGAGGCATCAGTTCAACAACGAGCAACAGCAGCGACAACCTTCAATCGATTCAGTTCAAAGGCACAGGCCCTGGTAAACGCATAACACAGCTTGGGTTCTGAGTGAGGTTTAGCAAAGCGTTCAGAGAAAAATTGTCAGACACATCGTAGCCACGTCATCAAAGCTCCCTCAAAATGACTCGATAGGGTGGATAGGGAATAGCAGCGCTGGCTGGAGCGCTGGCTGGTCAACTTGGTAAAGGGCTGAGGCATGAATCGACTTCGAAATCTCAGGCTTCAGTTTTGTATGGCTTTCAAATTGACTTTCAAAGGTCTGATTTGCTGACCTTGGAATCCTTGGGTAATCGAGGGCAGCGTGAAGCATTCCTGAAGCATTTTACACTTTCATTTCTTGCGCGGAGCTTTGCGGAGGAGCGGGCGTATTTTTGCTCAATTCGGCACTGAAGCATTTCACGTGATGCTACTGGAATCGAACCAGCCACCAATAAATAGAAATAGAAATAGAGACCTGCATATTTTGGAGTACTTGCAGATACGATTTTCACGATACGATTTTCACCTGGTTCCATAGAGACAAAAGTTAAATCAAGAAACATGCCACCGCAGTCCACAGACGGTTAATGCCAACATATTCCAACAAACAAATCCAAAGAGTGAAGCCAAACAACCAATCGGCAACCGAGTCAATGTCTCGCCGTTGTGTCTATTGTGGAATATGCGAGGTCCATCCGAATCCATCCTCAATGATTGCGACGAGCAATTCCATGCAATTCCCCCATGCAGACCAGTGTCGATGAGCACCATCAGAAATGGAGCCATGCGATGAATGAAACTCAGCACCTTCTGGCTAAGACCCGAAGTATTCTTCGCCGGCAATGCCTGGCTCAGCGTTTCAATCGCAGAAATTCGTTCGCCAACTGCGCAACGACCCATACAGAACTGTAATTCCAACATATTCCAACAAAGCCAAAACAAAGCTGGCCTGTGCCACAGCAAAGAGAATTGATGGGAGGGACAGAGTTGCGACCATTACGCACCAACAAAGCCACGCAAGGATCTTCCTCAACTGCTCCTGCCCAAGCTGGGCATGGGATATCCTGGGATCCTGGAAACACTTACACAAGAGGAGTCCTACGGAGTCCTGCGGAGTGTTGCGGAGTCCTTTTAAGAACATACTCCTGCTAATTAATTGTTAATCTTCTGTTAATCTTTCAATCTCCTCTTACTTATCTTCATTCTTAGAATATCTTAGAATTAGAAAAGAAACAATGGCCCTCAACAGTCCATCATGTTGCTGCATGATTATATTTGGTGTTAATTGCTACAGTAGGGAGTCACCCAGCCACAAATTGGTCTCCTTCAGACTGCGGCGCATGATGCCACCACTCCCGCCAGTACCTCCGGCCACCCAAGATGCTGGAACAAAGAATGGCAGCGCGGTGGGTTTTGTGCATCTCCAAAAACATCTTGGCAAAACCCGAAAGTACAAAGCTGTGGTAAGCATCTAGTGTCACTCTGTGTCCTGCCCTTTCCACCCCAAACAAAAATGAGAATAGGATGACACGTAACAGCGTTTTTAACTTTAACTTTTGCTGTGTTTCATCTCGAGCCCGCCCAAGTCAAGTTCCAATACCAAACTGCCCCTAGAAAATGAGCAAGTTGTTGGTTTTGACCTCAACGACGGCCCTCAGAGATGACCTGTGACTATTTATGCTCTGTACATGAATCATGAAATTGTAGTCACAACTTTAGCCAAGAGATCCAGTCGGTCTATGGTCTCAGGAGCGAGCAGCTACAAGAACAATTCAGAGTCTTCCTTTCGAAATTGCTGGAATAACATTTCAAAATGAAATGGTTCATCAGGTATCATCAATCAAGTATCATCGTTACAAGGGTTTTTTGCGGGAGAGCTGCTGGTGTTCTTCGGCATGCTCGGAAGGACGCTACGAAAGAGCAGCGTCATGAGGCACCAAGCCTTGGACATACGATGAACAAGCTGATTGCCATCTTCGGAGAAGAAAGTGATGATGATTCTTTATAATGATTTTCGAATACAATTGATATGCTTCGATTGTGTTTTATCACGAGTGAAATGGATCTGAATCATCTGTGATGAAGTTCCTGGTCATCCGACGTGATTTGAACCACTACAGATCGTAATTCTGACCACCCACGGAGCAGGCTCTGCAGATCGTTCCGTTCGCCCATTCCAAAGCCCAGCTGCCAGAACGACTCCAAGCTGTGTCCAGTGAACTTCCTGAAGGTTGGCCATCGTCATCTGGGACAAGGGCGGGCTGCAACTGTAATAGCCTGTGCCCAGCACGAAGAAGATCAGCAGGGGACCTCTCCAAGGTGATCCAAGATGGTCCACGGTCAAGTTGTGAAGGGAGAGGAGGTTATGGCAGATGGCAAAGCTACCAATATGGCGTTCAGAAAAAGGGGTGGAAAAGTTCAGGGTGTAGAAGAAACCAGATGGACCATGGATGGTACGTTTCTGAGTCTCAATATGGTTCACTGCATTCCACCCTACGCTTGTTCCATAGCAAATCCAATGAAACATGTTGAGACTTAGCAATAGCTTGCCGGATAACTGGTTCCAAAATTCAACAGCAACACTTTGGCGAACATGCACATCTGCCTCATCCAACAAATCTTCCAAGTTGTGTTCTCCAAGTACTGCAACAACCTTTTCTCCATCTAATTCCCATCGTCCAACTGGCCCAGCCTGCCAGCAGCGTGGTGCCCGCGGCGATCTTCAGTAGTGCCAAGTTGGCAGCCGCCACTTTGGAGGCGTCGGCCGCAGCGGCCATGCTGCGAGAGGCCTCGTGCAGTCGGCGATGCAGCGGTCGGTGGAGGATCAACGCCGCCAAAACCTCGAGCTGCTCCAAGACACTTTGGATAGCATGGCCACTCTTGGAATATTAGAATATGGCAATAATATGGCAATAATATGGCAATAATAGCCTAACAGCATGGCATAGCATGGTTGTTAGAATTTTCAGGCGGCTAGAACCCGGATCTTGGTGGTTTGAAGATTTCATGCATCGCCTTGCAGCATGGTCCCCCTTGCTTGGGGTCTGCTTTGTAGATGGACCATATGGACCATGCATCACTGGCAGGCGACTCACTTCCCTATACATTCAACTCAACTTAACCTACTTTTTGATATTCCATCATTGAGCTACGTCCTTACGTTGACATCTAAGGGGACCCCACATACCTGGAAGGCTTCCGGCTTTCCGATCAAAATAGACTATGGATGAAATTCTGCGCCAAATGGTCTGCGAAGACTGTTCTATTGCTTTCGGACACACTGGCGCAACTGACAATCAAGAAGTCAAGAATCCTTAAAGGGATCAGTCACATTGACTAAGAAATGGTGATGAGCTCCCTCGCACCGACTTGAAGAGATACTGACGGCCATCTAGAAGCCTTCCTAAGCAGTTAAGCAATGGTCAAAATCTGCCATTTCAATAAGGGCTTCAAAATCTACTATTCCAATGATTTCTCAAAATCTGACTTTGGTTGAGCATCTGAGAATCCTCCAAAACAATACTTAATGAGACTTAATTTGATAATGGCAACCTGGTCATCTTCCCACCAAGAGACCAGAAAGGAGATAGTGCCCAGGATCGAAACGTTGGCGCTCCAAATCTTCGGTGAGTAATACAAGAAGGCCTGGAGGCCCACTATCGATAGCCGGTTCATATCCAATCGATAGCATCTGATTCAATCTGAGTCAATCTGACGGACTAAACTTGACTCAATCGAATCTTTCCTGCAAGAATCCAGGGTACTAAGGTGTTCTTTCACAAATCCGGCTCCAAAGAAGTGAAAATCCAAGTTGGCCCCCTTTGGGGTTCGAGATAACCATCCTAGATTCCTAGATGGTGGGTTCCCTCGGTGGTATCTCCTGCCTGGTTTTCCTCTGTGGCAATCCATGGGGCCTTCAATGCCTGGCCGTGGCCCAGCATGTTACCCATCACAGCCGTAGCTTTGGTGTCAACCGTGCTGATACTCTCTGGGACTCCACAGGAAAAACCTCGGCGAACCGTTGCAGCCTTTAGGGATTTTGATGGTCTGGGACATTCTAATGCGTACGACCTACATCCGCCCACCTTCAAATCCGAAACCACCATAGTTGTGCTGGAGCACCGGCAATGGTTTGCTATGCAAGGCCTTTGGCTGGTGATTCTTGTGATGTGATCATCGGGACCATCAATGCAAAAAGAAAACGTTCGAACAATGATACTTCGAAATTGCCAGAACTTAAAAGACTTAGGATCCTCCAAGCCAAATCACCCGCGATTTGGAGATGTTCTCATTTCGTGATTCCCCAAAACTGCAGACATTTTCTCGAAAGCCTGGATTCCACGTCAAGCAACGGTTGTGATGAAAGGTGGCCCTGGAAGACTGTTGAACACAAGTGCCACCTCGGTTTTCGTGTACAATCCACCAACTGTTTGCCCGCCATGCCTTTTGATTTTCAGTAGTGGAATGTTGCCCCGGTTCACCGTGTTCCGTGGTAGGCCAAACCAACATACGCAGCACAGGGACCTGCCTACGCACAAAAAATAAGCTGGGTTCCAACCTGACGGTATGATTCGAAATATTCTGTATGATTACATGATGAGATTGTACGGGATAAATGATGATAAATGGCTAAAAGTCGCACCCACCTCAGCCCCATGGTGCCATGCGGCACGTGTCGGGGCAATTCTGCAGGATGGCTTCGACTTCCTCCAAACCCAAAGAATAGCGCAAGACTTCACAAGGGGTGCCCTCCAGAGTGTTGCGGATCGCGTTGCATCTGATTCCTGGAGTGAGCCCTGGGGTGAGCCATTGCAGGTATTGTTTTTGTCTGTTGTGGTGATTCCAAGAACCTTTGGGTGTTCACTTTGCATAACCCTTGAAGTTGGTGGTCTCCCATTCGACTTGGGAAATTGCGAAAAGGTATCACAACCTGCTTAGCAAGTGTATTCGGTGGGGCCATGTTTCCCGAAATTGCCGGGCAAAAAGGAACCAGAATGGGGGCAAAATGAGACCCCATGCAACCTGATGCTTTCCTCCAAACTTAAAAAACTGAAACATGCTGTAACATGCTGTATCTGTGGGGCTTCGGGTTGAAAACGATTTATTGGCCATGACAGGGAAGCAGGGAATACGCTGAGTTTCCACGGATGATGAACTCCGGATTGTCCAGGCACGGAGAGGTGAGGTTCAACTCGGCAATAGCTCCGTCAAAAGAATTTTCCTGGCATCGTGGCGCCATGGCGCCATGGGGCCATGCGCCTGCTGGGAGAGTTGTGACTCCAACCGTCAGCCATAAGAGATCCAGTAGTTACTAAGTAGTTCTCAAGCAACACTCGAGCTGCCTCAAGGGCTTTTGATTGAGACTTGACACCAAAAACAAACTGCCCCATACATGAACAGCGAAGGGAATCGCAATGGGTTCCGTGTGGCTGGTTCCTTTACGCTAGACCCACACATATACTATATAGTATATAATATACGGTTGAACTTCTCATGGCTGCAATGCGAACAAGTCTCATGCAATCAGATCCAACAATCTCAAAAGCCGACCCCATGCAACACAATGTCGTCACAATGTGTTGTAACACAATGTGTCGTAAGATGTCGTAAGATGTCGTAAGATGTCGTAAGATGTCGTAAGATGTCGGTTTGTGCGAAGGAGTTTGAGTCGGCAACTTGCCAAGAGAGTCCAAGAGTCATGCAAGGTGAGCACTGCAAGGTGTTGTTGTCGCCAGGAAGGTGGGAGCGCACCCGTGAAACCATTCCGATGCAGTGCCAACACGACCAGTTTGCTCTCAGCCGGAAGGGCTGGGACGGTACCCTGTAGAGCATTGTTGTTGAGTGAGAGGTGCTTCAAACTGCTAAAGTTCAGCAAACACTCGGGCATCTCACCTGCAGGCGTTGCACATTCCGAATTCCATGTCCGAGGTTCCAACTGAAGTAATCAACCTCCAATGGTGCTGAAAATGAACCCTAATAGGAAGTCCGTGCTGCCAACAAATCCTGTAGTGACAGAACGGAATAGGACAGTCTGTCCTACCCACCCTTTTCTCGGTTTGAACCCTGACCCCCTGGAAAGTCCAAATGCAATTGCACGAGTTTGGTGGTCACCCTACCTCCCTCACCCTAAAGTGGTCACGAGGCGATAACTCCCTGCCACTTCACCATTGCACCTGTGAAGCGGTTGTGGCTGAGACGGAGCTCGCGCAATGAACCTCCGACTGGGCTCTCGTTGCACCAGCTTTTGACGATGTCAGCTAATTGGCCTGAGAAGCCTCAGGGATGGCAAAGGCATCTGACTTGCTGGTCAACTACTTGCATGGTTGAACAAGACCAGACACAGAAAGGGGGTTGCAATGTTGCAACAATTTTCGACCTTGGAAGAATTTGCCTCATGTTCCGCTTGTCGATATGTGATGTGCCTTGGTTCTCTTGGTCACTTTCCCTTGCCGGACGAAAACATGCAGGCAACAAGGCTTCAAAATATGCAGACCTTGCAAACCTATAGATTAGCTGCTCCGAAGTACAGGTTCCCGATTCATAGGGTTTTAAAGATACAAGTAGGTTTTGGCAAAACCCAGATGAACCGGAAAGCATTTTAGACTTCACATGGACTTCACCGTGCTGCCGCCACGCAGGATTTGAACTGACTGTCTAGCTTAATCTATGTGCCAATTCAAGTGGGTTACGAATCCACCTCTGACCCCAAAGACCTAGCTCACAAATAGAAATAATTATCTCAGATCTAAGTCACCCTGAAAACACCAACTTACTTCTGAGAAGCAGAAATTGAACAGATCTACCGAATCACCAGCTCCCCAACCGAATCCAACCGACCACAGAAAACGGGCAACGGTTGTGGCTCAAGTCCAACCGCTCCAAGCTGGTGGGAAGATCATCAGCCACTTGACCGCTTAAGGAGTTGTGCCCAAGGTCCAACGTCTGCAGCCTGGCGCAAGAATTTCACCCCAAAGATGAATAGTGAAGATGGATCAAATATGGATCAAATATGGATCAAACATGCGAATCCAAATTGTGTCCATGGGTGAATGAAACGCTAACCGTTGAACCTCCAGCAATGACACGCACCGGTCACGCACCTCTTTGGGACGGCAAGAAATGGCCCATGCAGCCGATTTCGCTGCAGCGACAGTTCCAACAGACTCGCAAGGGGAAGGAACGATGGCAGAGTCCCAGTGAGTCGATTCTCGCCCAAGGAGAGCCTGAAACCCAACTTGAGTCAAGTGGAAAGTGCTAAAGGATGCTAAAGGTGTCACATGTCAAGACAATGTTAAGACGAGGGAAAAATGACATGTGACACCAATGCTTTGCTTCTAAGCTAAAACTCAATGACTCTCGAGAACTGAACCCCAGGCGCAACATAAGTTGCGTTTGGGTCAGCCCAGTGACCGAGTCAAGCGCTTCAACTTCATCAATGCAGCTGGGATCGATCCCTGGCCATGGATGGATGGGAGGTGGTTGGTCCATTGGAAATTCACACAACAATGTGGATGGGCGGCTAGGAGGAGGTGAGTCTTTCTTATCTGTGCAACGCTTTACCCAGTGCGATTCCTGATTTCATTTGGTCTCTGACAGTCTCTATGCTCAGGGTCGGCACCTGCAGCTGGTTGTGATCCAAATATAGCGATTGTAGCTGTGGCAAATCACCCAGCTCCAAGGGGATCTCACCCGTCAGTTGGTTGTGGTCAATGTACAACTCCTGGCGTGGCCAGGAGGTGAACTTGAAGACCTGCATGAGAATTCATGAGAAATTCTCAGAAAAAAATCGGAAAAAATGAAAATAGGAAAAAAACATGGGAAGGATAAAAACAGTAAAAATATGGAAAAAAATAGGAAAAAAAAGAAAGGAAAAGAGAAGTGAACATAGTTTTAAAAAAAGTAAAAACAAAAAAGAAAATGAAAATTGGAAAAAAGCAAAGATGTTTCCAGGATTCCCCAGGTCACCCTGGCGCGCCTTCAAATTCTCCAGCTTCCCAAGGCTCTTCGGGATTGACCCTGTGAAGTTGTTGCTCCGTAGACTTAGCTCACCTGGTCCAATATCCGTCAATATCGGCACATTTCCAGTGTCGGATTCAAGGTATGGCACAAACATGATAATCTGATAAACCTTTTGTGTTTAGACCTTTTGCACAAACATGCTCCACCCCAAGAAGATGCTCAAGAGTTCCTTGACCCATTCTGACCATCCGGCAGATTTGACTGCAGTCACTATCCCTGCTGTCCACTACTGTAGGTCCGACAGTTTGGGCACCTGGAACCCGGAAGGATCCAAGTGAAAACGTGGGGCAAAGCCTCCTCTCGTCATTAGCTTTTGATGGACCAACTCGCAATCCTTGATTCCTTGATGTCCAATGGATGATCAATTGCCCTGAGAAATGGGAGGTTGAACCACAACCTGTCGACTGATTTGGATGGTTCAGCAACAAAAAACACAGAAGTCTGACTTTGAAAAAACTAATGTAAAAAAGACAAAAAAAATGATTGGAACTCCAAATCTTTGCGATTTCAGTCCCGAATAGGTTTAAAGACCCTCAGACAGTTGCTTCCCAGTGGCGGAGCTGCTGCAGATTGCCCAGCTCTTGGGGGATCGCTCCACCTTCCCCATGAACCAGGTCAAAGTGCACCACGGAGGGTTTCCAGCAAAATTCATTAAACTCCGTCAGGTCTCGTATAAAATAACTTATGTACAGACAGATCAAGGTTTGTTCCAACTCTACATGGATCATCCTCCACTTGAAAGTGGCAAAGAGAATGGACAAGACTGATCCTACTCATTCTTGTGAGGGGAGCCAAGACGTCTGAGTAACGCAACACAAATGCCAAGAACCCTATTGGCATCTACTTCTTCGCAGCCAAGTCGCTGAGTTGATTCTGTGACAAATAAAGATCATGCAGTTGTCCATGTTCCCCAAGTTTCGCCAGCTCAGGGGGTATCTTTCCACATAGCTGGTTTTCCCGCAAGTACAGTCCCCTCAGGGCCAAGGATGACAAACTGTGGCATGCAAACCTGGCCAAAATCATCTAGAACCAACACTGCGTGGAACCAAAAGACTTCTAAATGCCTTGTAAATGCCTTGTAAATGGCTCGTAAATCTTGAAAACGTGTTGGCCTAGCCATGGAAACGTCAACCGCCACCACCATCACCACCACCACTGTATTCCCCGTCAACCCTCAACATGCGAACAAGAGCCAGTCCTGAGTAACTTCAGTTCCCCCAGCTCTCCCGGAATGCCCCCAGTCAAGCGGTTCTCTTCGAAGCTGATCATCGTCACAGAAGGCAACTGGCCCAGTTCTGCTGGAATTGGTCCAGACAAGCGATTTTGATCCAGTTTGAGACGTGTTAACGCCTTGAGCGACCCCAGTTCTGTTGGAATCGTACCCTCCAAGTGGTTCTTGTCAGCTTCCAATAGCTGAAGGGACCGGAGGCCTCCCAGGTGTCTAGGAATATGTCCTCTCAAGCGGTTTCGTGTGAGCAAAAGCTCTTGCAATAAAGAAAGTTGGCCCAACTCCTTTGGAATCTCTCCCGTAAGGTTGTTGGACTGAAGACTCAGTTGTTTCAAAGACTTGAGTTCTCCCAATTCTATGGGAATATTTCCAGTCAGCTGGTTCTTCGAAAGCGAAAGAATTTTCAGTCTCCGCAGATTTCCCACTTCTGCAGGAATTTCTCCGCTTAGCTTATTGTCAGAAAGGCGCAACTCTTGTAGTGCTTCAAGTTGGCCGATTTCTTTGGGGATCTCTCCTTCTAGTTGGTTGTTGAAGATGCTGAGAAATTTCAAGGATGACATTTGTCCAATCTGCGAGGGAATCTGTCCTTGCAATTTATTGCCATGAAGCGCAAGCACTTCCAATGCTTGGAGTTGTCCGAATTCATCAAAAATCTCGCCTTGCAATGTATTTGTCTGGAGATGCATCACTTTCAGTGCCTGCAGTTTGCCGATCTGTCTTGGAACTGCCATCAGAAAATTATGGTCAAGCTTCAGCCGCTGCAAAGACTTGAGTTCTCCCAATTCTATGGGAATATGTCCAGTCAGCTTGTTGCTCGAAAGCGAAAGAATTTCTAGCTTCTGGAGATTTCCCACTTCTGCAGGAATTTCTCCGCTTAGCTTATTGTCGGAAAGGCGCAACTCTTGTAGTGCTTCAAGTTGGCCGATTTCTTTGGGGATCTCTCCTTCTAGTTGGTTGTGGAACATGTGTAGCTGTTCCAAAGCTTGGAGCCTTCCCAACTCCTTCGGGATTTGGCCCTCGAGATAGTTGTGTTGAAGATAAAGCCTGGACAACGACCTCAATGTGGAAGTGTCCAGAACAGTCTCTTGACATACTTCTGTGTTTACAAAGGTAGAGAGAGAGAGAGAGATGAATACATGAATAGACAGATTCTATGTGTCCCATGCAAAATATGCATACTTTATCATGTTTTTTACGTTTCTGTAGAGGTCCTGTCTGTACAGTCAATACCATTTAGTGACTGGAACCCCTGGAACTCATCTTGACCATTCAAAGCTTGAAATGTCTGGAACTGCTTGAAGCTTAGCTTGAAGTTGTGTTGCATGGAAACCTATGGAAAACTATGGAAACCTATGGAAACCCATGGAAACATCAAAAGGAAGGCAATGGACGCACACCCGGAGGAGATTCAAGTTTCCGTTAAATCACCAGCGTTTCCGTGTGGTAGCCTGCATGGCGGATGGTTTGATGCAGTTTCCTCTTTTAACGAGTTCACAACTGCAGGTATTGGTAGCAAGAAATAGACAAAGCCTAATCAATCTCTCCCCCGCTTCAAGTCACAGGCTGTGAATTGCAGCAATGTGAATAAGTACGAGCATCCAATAACTCTTGTCATATGTCCCCCCAAACCAAACCCATTCATTTCACCACAAAAACCGTTTGGAAATGTTTGGAATTGGGGGCACAATTTTGAGAGCCACCCACGAGAAGCATGAAAAGCGCGCGCATGGAATACACCGATGAGTGTCTCGAACTTGAAATTCCTCCCCGTTTGAAACAACGCGTTGAACCTTCCTCAAACCCAAAGTGCAAGTATATCATTTCAAAGCTACCGTGATCAACCATGATCAACACACTCAATGTATCCCAATAATCTCCCAATAATCTCCCAACATAAATCCCAATGTCTCGGCCCTGTTGCTTCAATTGTCCCAGCTCGGCGGGAATCTCCCCCGAAAGAAGGTTGTGCCATAGCAGAAGCCACCGCAGGGATGTGAGTTGGCCCAAGGCCCTGGCAAGGACGCGGGCATGTCCTTCCAAAAACATGATGTTTCTATATATCTACATACATCTACATATATCTACATATTACATATACATCTACAGCATCTTCGGCATCTACGGCATCTACGGTGTACATGTACATGTACATACATCTCAAAGAACATAAGAACTGTTTCTGTGGTTTTCAGCATATAGTTTGATTCAACAATTGGATGTGACAGCCACATATCTTCAGCTGGAAAATGATCTGATGATCTGAGGACAGTGAATCGAGGGGCATTTGCTTGTCAAGGATGGTGTGAAATTCCCCGCGCACAAAAAGAGTATTCTAACACTTACTAGCAGCAACTTAAACCCCGGATTTTGTAGATGTGCGGGTACTTGCATGTTGGCGGTCCTCAGCTGCCCCTCAAGAACGAAGTGGGCGGAGACATTCATTTGCATTGGGCATTGCAGTCAGCACTTCAAATCTCGGAGATGTTCACCCTGAACCATTTAGATTCCTGTCATGTCACGGGTGACGCCACATGAGTCCCCACCTTGGAATCTCTCCAGTCAAATAGTTGTTATCCAGAGACAGCATTCGCAGGGATCCAAGCTCACCTTAACGCTGACTCGGGCTGGCGAATGCTGGGGTCACCTGTGAAATGTGAACGACCCGAAATGGGCCTTCTGAAGTGACAACTGGCCCGAAACCAATGACTTCAGGGTTGATACCTTTTTAAGACAATCCTGACTGGGAATGTAACAAGGAAGCGTCAAGACAAATGGTACCAGAAACAAGAAAAACTGGGATGCTTCTTGCCAGGAGCTTGGAGTACTCAAATGCCAAAAACTTGATAGAATTGCAGCAGGATGCCTAAATGTCATCCACGATTTTCAGAAATATCCAGCCATTGAGCCCCTGTGGCTTCACTGCTCCCTTGAAGTCTGCTGAGTCTTGTACGGTCCAAATGCAGATTGGAGAAGAATCTATTTCTTAAACTTCTTAAACTGAAGCACCATCTTGGATTGAGCTGCTCAGCAGTAGCTATGGTTTGGCCCTTCTCTACCTTCAATGCCTTTGCAATATAGAGAGATGCAATGTTACAATGTATATGTTTGTACCTGAAGAACAAAAATCGCCCCAAGAAACTGGTCAAGAGACGATGATCATGGTGCTGGGAAACCTTAGGAAGCCCATCTTGAACCTTTCGGGGTCCCAAAAAAGTTATGATCAAACTGATCAAACTGATCAAACCCCACCCGGGGATCATGCCGCAAAGTGACCCAGCTGTGAGGGAATGGAACCTCGCAGAAAGTTGTGATCCAGGTGAATCTCTTCCAGTGCTGACAGCTGCCCCAGCTTTTCAGAGATCCTTCCATTCAGCTCCAAATCCTGACACCACAGGCCACAGGATCAAGACAATTCTGACACCTTTGGAGACCCTACACATGGTCTGGCGTTGGTTTGCGTTGCAACACCTGTCAAAGTTGTTCAAAGTTGGTGTTTATCAAGCAATTTTGTTCTAGCTACCTGAATGTCAGAAATCCTGCACTACTTGGGAATCTCCCTGCCACAAAAGTGTATGTTAAGACTCCCGCGTCTGCCTATGGGGACTGACTATGGGGACTGTTGATGATGATGGCCTGTTAGGGTGCAGGTGCGGTCCCTTATTGGATGTTGTAAAAGGCAATGCACAGCAGCATGACATCCAAAGTAGACGCTAAGTGGAAGCTCATAGCAGGACTGGCTCCACCGCCAGTCATGCGCCAAGGAGCTGACAAATCCAGATACGTCACATGGCCCTGCGCGTTGCACCGCACTTCGATGCGCAAGCGACATCCGTGGTCTGCAATCGAAGTGGCCCTCTCAGAAGGCAAACCCAAAGCTGCAAACACCTCAAGAAGTACCTCAGGCTGCCAGTGCAGGCCTGCTTGTCAACTGCTGGTTGTTGTTGGCAACTGGTTTGTGGATTGATTTCTTTGAAGGGGATTGCACCAAACTTGCCAGACTTTGACTAAACTCATGGCGGAAGCGTCCCAACAACCAAAGCATGTCTTCCCAGCCCATGGGTTGCAATGTAAACAGCCGAACCCCAGCTGCAGCATCCGCAAAGTGCATTGGCATCGAAGGTGCCAGTGGCAAGAAAAGAAACCAGACATCTCTATGTGTGCTCTATGTCTTCTATAAGCTTCTTTGAAGCTGTTTTGCTTAAAACGGGTTTGAAGGTCCGTAGGTCAATCATTGCTTTCGTCATTTGCGTCGAACAGTATCTTATTTGCGTTGTATCTTTGATACGTGACACCTGATGCCCAGGGCAGTCAATCCAGCAGTTCACAGACAAAGGAAAGTCAGTAAATGAGTAAATGATAGTAAACTGTTCAGTAAACACGTGTAAATGCTTGTTGGATGTAAGTTACGCGGGCTGGTGCCTTGGGCACCAGCCGGGGCAAAGGGGCCAGCCTAAGTCCCCAGCAATGCCCCAATGCAGCATCAAAAAAAGTGTAAAAACATGTTTATACAGAATGTATACAATAAATGTTGTGTAAAAAGAAAGTAAATTCCAGGGTCCACCGCTTGCCCAGTTGCATTTCTCTCGAAGAGCACCTTAGTCATGGTATCCCCACCACAGAACCACCCTCCTTGATTCACAAAGCTTGGGGCCGCTTGGCCACATCTAAATGCGGTCCGCATTTGTGCATTATTTGTGCATTATTTGTGCACTGTCCACATTTGGGCAACGCCTTTGTCAGTTGTGCTGACATATCTTTCATTGTCGCAATTGTCGCAATCGCAACAATCTCCCTGCACCGAGGAGCCGATGTTGCTGTTGCGTTGTCCTGTGGTGTCAGGTCACATTGCTATGGCATGCTATGGCTGTGTGTCAAGCATGGTCAAGCTGGTATGCAACATTGTGCAACAAATTCAAGGCTAAAGAATGTTTAAAAATCTAAAATGGCCAGAAAATATGTCAGTCCAAGGTGAGCGTCAAGAGATGTCAAGACCCAGAATGGATTCCATGGCTAGTCATTTGGATAGCAGACCAAAAGCCGTTTTCCGCCTGGGAGACGTTGTCGCTAGACCTAGGAGATCAGGAAGGTTCCACCGATCCTGCTTTCCTGTGTGCCGGCTGATTATTCAACATGTAAATCTGTATGAAGACTTAGCGGGAATGACAATCCTCGCGGAATAGAAGGCCCTATCTGAGCTGCAGACGAAGTCATAGCGCTACCCAGATGTCACACCAGCAGTGCTCTTTGAGCCACAAGTGAAACAACCACACCAGGTGATTGCGCAGGCTATATCCCACCGACTGGGCCAGATAATTGGCTACCGAATTGGCTACCAAACCAAGCGAACCAGGCTTGTGAGGGTTCCTCTTTTTGAAAGGCCTTGCAATTGGGCTATTGTCTTGCGGGACAGCCTGGCAAAAGAACTTTGTACGCAACAGGCAAGAAAAAACAAGGAACCCACTTTGGATCCGGAAGCCCAACCAGGTCGTTTCTGGAACCAAAGCATAAGATGTTTCATCAATTGAACGATTTCTCACCCACAAATGATCAGCCCATCTGCCGCCAAAGTTTCAACCAGGAGGCTGGATGCCCTGCCCTCATGGCCAACCAGCCTGGCCTACCCAAAGACCATGACAAAAATGTTCCCACCGAATGTGGGTCAAGGCTTGGTTTCCCGAAAGGGTTTCAAGCACTAGTGAAAACTCAAAACCTTGCATGGTGCAGGGAAATCATGGCAAACCATCCGTTCAGGGTCCCTGAGTTTGAGAACAAAACGCTCATTTTTGTTCATCTTCAGTCGCGTCTCGCAATGCAATGCGAAGTGTTGGGGTACGTTGGCGTCAACTTTACGTCTGATTCGCCAGAGATTCTCTCGGCCGGGAGAAAGCTGTGCTTGCGCAGTGGTCCTTCAATAGCACGAAGCTTGATTTCTGAGTTCCCAAGCTCTGGGTTCTCATCTGAAAATATGCTGTCCTATGAACCAGGTCTCTTTCCCCAAATACCACTGGATCCTCATGGACCTTTCCAGTGTACAAGATGAGAACCTCTGTCTCAGGTACTGAAAATCAACAACGGCTTGCAGCATCAGTTTGTATGAATATCTGTGTGGTTGCTAACATAAGAAAATTCACTTCAACTCTTGGACTCAGTCGCCTAACTACAGTAAGAACCCCTGGTTCTGTACCGAATGGCTTCACGCCAGCTTGAACTTGAAGCTATGTTCGCTTCAATTCCCGTTAGCCAACTTAGAAGCATGGCAACCGATCAAAACGCTGTATGCAACAAGGAGGTTGGTTAAAAGTGTTTGAGTATCCTCTTGTTTGCAAGATGTGAAAAAACAAAACCATTGACCCCCCTTTGCCACGGTATCACCGAGGCCTTTTGATCGACCGCCCATATAGCATGGGTACCAACACAAGGTCATGGTGGGCACCCAGCTCAGCGATATCTACACGTGAAAGGAGTGACACTGTTCCACTGCACAGCCCTTAACAGGCTTCAGCAACAGTGCAACAGAAAGGTTCCAAACCTCTCTGAAATTGAAACTGTAAGGAAACTGTCGACAGCGCACGCGCGTTCCAATCACGCGTTGACCTTTCGACATCCAGATCTACTTGCCAAATCAGTGCACCGCATTGTTTCCGGCTGCATCCAGCCTTTGATGTGCTGAACAATCAAGAGATAGGGATGACATCAGGGATGACCGGTTGGCAAGGGCGGGATCTGAGGTAAGAAATTCGCCAGAGGCTGTTTTCCACACAACCATATCAGACATATCAGACATCAATAATTCTACAGCCTGGTGATCTGATGGAAACTCCAAACAAACTGTGGCTCGCAGGCTATAAACAATCTGAGACGAAGGGATACGTGCGCAATGAGCGCGCAAAGATAGAAAGTAAAGTGAAGTGAAAGATAGTCAGATAGTGACAGATAGTGAAAAAACATATAGTTCAAAGGCCACTCCGTTCAATCCTGAAAGGCCTTTTTTTGTGAGCTGTGATGCATTTTTTTCACTTCGTCTGACCTGGAACTCTGACCTGACCGTTGAGTTTTTATTTCTGAAAATCAAAGCCCAAAAGCCCAAAAATGTCTCAAAAAGACAGCTCAGAGATGCTCAGAGAATCTTTTGGATTCTTTTGGTGTCTTTTCCCATTCGTCTCAAAATCACTCAGACCGACTCAGACCCCGCTGCTTTCACGCCAGAGCACGGAGTGCCGTCAACGAGGTATCCGATGTCCGCAGCATAGGATGATGTTGGCAACGCCGAGCCCGGAGCATGAGGATCGGGTTGGATGGTTTCCTCGGCGCGAGCTTGTGATGATTCATGCAGCTCATCATTGGTCTCAATTCATGTCCCCCAAAGTTTGACAGTTTGACTGAATAGTGTTTGGAGTTCTGTTTTCAATAGGGCAAACTGACCATCACACACCGTGTCCCACACCGTGTCCCACACCTGCAAATTACACCTGTATACTCCTTCTCTAGCTATGGTATGCTATGATCTTGGCACTGATTACCTCTCCCCCACTACATCAAACCAAGCTTCAGGGTGGTTGATGGCGTTGCCTGCCTTGTTCATCGGTGTGCCATCTGGCAAGTAGCCCACATCGTTCACAAAGATGGCCCTGGGCAAAGGAGATCCTTGGTGAAAACGGGCTGGACCTTTGGATCCTTTGGCACGAATAGGGTAAATCCTAGGCTCTCAATGATAAAACTAGCTTGGACAATATTGGACAATTGGGGTTGAAAGTCTCCGAAGACACACAAAAAAAAGATCTGCATCATCTCACATATGTTGATTGCGATTCTGCATGATCGCATTTAACATACACCGTATGTGGAGGAAAGAAAAGTCTCGTTCACTTGACACGCATGAGAATCCTTTTCACACCCGGATAAAATTTCAGCCTCCACCAGAATCACAATTCCCTACCAATAAATGCACCAGGAATTCATCCCACTAAAAGTGAACAATTCTGGAACAATTCTGGAACAATGGGACACGCAGTGGACACGCAGTGGACACGCAGTGGACACGCAGTGGACACGCAGTGGACACGCAGTGGACACGCAGTGGACACGCAGTGGACACCTGCGATGGGATGTGCCTGGCATAACTTGTGGCCGATCCGAGGTGCCCGGGGCGTGGGGATCCGGCTGGATGTTCTCGGGATGATTCATGCAATTGCCAGCCTGGTGTGCTGTCGACAGCCAATTTTGCCCGATACATGGCAATCATCTGGTAATGGTAAATCCAGCCAAAGAGGACCCACAATCCTTGACCTTAGACCAAAACCAACAATGAGACTCTCAGGGCCCCAAGTTTCTGACACGTCCTTTTGCCAAACAGGTTTAATTTGGTTCCCTTTTTGTACGTTATGAGTCCCAGTTGTGGCCTTGTTCAACGGAGTTCCATCCGGCAAGTAGCCAACCTCAGCAAGACCGAGATGAAAATAGCTGCAAGTGTTGAATTGTAGGCCTGCCTTACACACAGTTGACGGTTGGTGCGAGTATCATGCTTGTCCATCCTTCAGACTTCAGACACTGTTGGTCACCGGCTGAGCTACGGCCAAGTTAGAAACATTCTGATGATGTTCCCCTTACCAGTGCATGAGTTTGTGCAAAGTAGGATGTAGACGTTGCCAAAGTTTCGCGCCAAATGGGACTGGTGCCCAGAGAATATAAGGAACTGATGTAATTAGATAGCGCCACCATTGAAAAAGGCACATGCAGAGCACTGTCGTTGCAGCCGGGCAAAACCATGAAGCTCTGTTTGATCTGGATGTCGGCACACCATCCAATGTTCAGGAGGATTCAACCTTGAGCCAAGCAACGTCGTTGGTGAAGAGGAAATCAGCATAGACGTCCTCCGGCTGGGTTGTGGAATACAAGATGTTTACAAATGTCACTTGCAAAAATCTCGTGACCAAAGAAGCGGGTCTTTCCATCTTAATTTCCTGTTGACTCTTTGAGTCTCTTTGAATCTTTCACCGCAGTCCTTCTGGATGGAGTATGCAAAGCCAGCTGGCTGGCGCTGGGTGGTTGACACTTGTGCCTCGGGTTGTCCCAGCAGGATGGCGGTTCAACTATAGTCTTCTGTTTTTCAGGATGCTTAGATTCCAGGGGTTGGATGGCCCCCTTAGTTTATTTCAAACTTGAACACATTAAATATCCCCGTGTCCAATTCGTTCCAAGCGCTGAAGTTGCTACAGTTTTTCCATCCGTCTGAACCTGGTAACTACCCGGTCACTACCCGGTCACTTCCCGTGCCACGCCACGGACGTTCCCACGAAGGCGGCTGCCACCGGTGGTGCCGTCTGCGGCATCGACGGTGCCGGTGCGGCCGGCGCCGGTGGCGCCGCGGGCATGGCAGAAGCCACTGCAGCCGCCACGGCCTCAGCGGCTTTCACCGCCACGCTCTTCTCCTGCCGCCAAGGATCCAAACCATGTGATCTGTATGTGTTTCTATTCTATCCTACCCTTATCTATGTATATACTTGCATACATACAGAGAGAGTTTGTATGTATGCATGTATGTATGTATGTACGTATGCATGCATGCATTGTTATGATATGATATGATATGATATGTTATGTTATGTTATGTTATGTATGTAATGGATGTAGTGTATGTAATGTATGTAATGTATGTAATGTATGTAATGTATGTAATGTATGTATGTAATGCATGTAATGTATGTACTGTGTGTAATGCATGTAATGTATGTAATGTATGTAATGTATGTAATGTATGTAATGTATGTAGTGTATGTCATGTACGTCATGTATGTAAAATATGCCTGTAATGTATGTAATGTATGTATGTAATGTATATAATGTAAATAAAATATATATATATATATGATATGTCATTTATATTTGTATAACATGTAAAAATATATATTTATAATATAACATATTATTATAATATATTTATAGTTAATGTATATAGCTTACCATATATAATATATAAAATGTAATATATATATATATATGAAATACATATAATGTATATTCAATTATATTTATATATATAATGTATATATATTATATATAAAATATATTAAATATAATTTATATATATATATATTATATATTATATATTATATTATATATATATAATATATATATAATATATATAATATATATTAAATATATTTTATATATAATATACAACATTTTTATATAATATATTTTTTGTAAAATATATATTATAAAATATTATATATATACAGTATATGTTATAAAATAAATAATATCTATATTATATGTTTTAAAATATATAATGTATAAAATGTATTTTAAATAAAAAATATAATATATATATATATATAAATGATATGTATATATATATTATATAATATAATATGTAACATATTTTTAATATAATATCTATAGAATATATATAGAATATATGAAAAATTCTCAATAGTTCGCATTCGATCCTCTGCCCTACCTCCCTTCTCAGTATGTTTTCCTCTCAAGATGGCGGAACTAGAAGTGTTTTCTGTTGTGTTGGAGATTACTAGGTTACTCGCAATCTTTTCGGTGGTACACACTCCTCCCAGCGTTAACCACCCAAGCAACCTGGGCAACCGCTTCCGGTTGCCGATGCTCCCAAGTCTCTGGATAACCGCTCATCGGATCTGAATTTACCTCAGTTCAGTCAATTTCGAGCGATCCCAGCAGACGGGGGAAACTCCAACACATCAGGAAGCTAACTCAAACCCTTTTACTTCTATGCCGCCATCTTATCTGAGACTACTTTGCACTTATCGCACCAGACATACTTGTCCGTATCTGCCTCAGACCTCGGGAGAGGCCTGGCTGTTGAACCAGACAATGTCCATCCCCAACCACAGGCAGTGGACCAAATTGCTGGTGGATTTCTGTAGTTGCAACCAACCGTACAATGCTTCTTTCCGGTTGAAACGTTAATTATGAATTCGGGCTGAAAATGATCCCAAAGCAAGTCAACTCTGCCATCCTTCAACNTTGCAACCAACCGTACAATGCTTCTTTCCGGTTGAAACGTTAATTATGAATTCGGGCTGAAAATGATCCCAAAGCAAGTCAACTCTGCCATCCTTCAACACAACATGTTCCCTAGGCTCAGCCTCAGCCTTAGTTTCACTTAGGCTTTCATATCTATCTTCAAGCCATCTCAGTTTGGCTGAAAAGGAATCTAAACAGTGTTGCACATGCAAGAACTCAGTGAGGCGGGATTTGGCGGTTGGACATTCTTCCATGGCTTCTTCGACATATCCCTCTACAGCATTCGAGCTATAGCGCGACATGTGTTTGATCAGTTCTAGGGGCATGCCCTTTCGTGCATATCGTTTGCAACCTGATCGCCTCATGAAATGCCCAGTGATGCTGTCAACGCAGATATTGTCAGCTTCCGCAATCAGAAGTTTCACCTTTGCTGCGTCTGCTCTTGCAGCATCAATCAACTTNCATGAAATGCCCAGTGATGCTGTCAACGCAGATATTGTCAGCTTCCGCAATCAGAAGTTTCACCTTTGCTGCGTCTGCTCTTGCAGCATCAATCAACTTAGCTTTGTCCACCACTGTGAAAGGATTGCAAACCTGGCCGATGAGAGGAACGCTCCTGGCAACTGCATCGCTTTGCTTTACGCAAGTTCGAAACACCTGGATCTCAACCAGGTTCTTCGCTACGCAGTAAGGACATTCCAAACCATGCAGCTCTCCAAACTTACTAGAGCATTCCAAGGTTCGTTTGCAACCTCTACCCTCAGGGTCAGACTTAGAAGTTGAAAGAGTCAAAGTAACTTCCCTACGACCGGTGTTCAATTGGATACAATCCTCATGCAGATTAAGAGTGCTTAGTTCGACTTCTCGCAAGACAAAGTGGATGCCCAGCGCCCACACCAAGGGTCCACCGTAAGGCCAACCTTCGTCCCTAGCAATCGACACACTCTTGCCCTCAGAAGTCCAAAGCTGATCAATCCATTCCAATTTGAGTTCATGGGATCTTTTGGGGGGGCCTAAGCCCCTTGTCAAGGCTCTCTTGCAGTCACGGAACGTGTGTTCCAACTCGTCACACCAAGGAAACCCGGCTCTAGCATGTCTCTGTTTCGCTTCTAAAAGATATGCAAAACCTGAGCGGTAAGCTGAAGCCCTCAACACAGCAGAAACTTGGACTAAACTGGCGACAGATAACGGCAAGGATGGGAGGTGTCTGGCTTCGCAGATTTCTCGCCACGTCTTGAACAGGGCATCTTTGGTTGCCATCGTACCTGTCGCATACCTTAGTTCGTCAAACTGGTCAAGAGCCTGCTGCATCGCCTCATCGTCCCTGGCTACGCTGAGTGCATGTGACAAGTTGGGCCTGCCTCTCCTGTGATCATATCCCATGATCACAGGAGGGGCATCCCTTCTAACTCTGTGCAATGGTTCCACAACAACTTCGGCCCTCCTCTCATGGACGACCGCCTGGACCCTACCGCCCAGAGAGCTGTCTGCACCATCCACAGAGCCCCGGTCATTTTCCGGGATGCCAAGCCTCTCTCGTGCCTTCCTGACACCTATGGGTATTTCCAACGGTTCATCACTACGAGTGGCTTTATTCTTCTTTAATGCGCTATGCTTGACCCATGATGAACGATAGTTCGCGCACCACCCTGGCATAAACTCGGACAAGTTCACTTTTGCTGCTCGAGCCGACAGTCTAGAACTGAACCCTTTTGAGAAGTCTCATACTATCAGGCAACATAAACTGAGGTGTTTCCGCTAACCGAACAGGCACGGATCCCCGTGAGAGAGAATCAGCCCCGTCATTGTGGATTCCCCTTATGTGCCTTCCTTCGATGGAACTTTGCCCCAAAGATTCAAGTTCAAGAACTAGCTCACCCGCAATATAGTTTACAATGGGTGAGGATGCCTTAAACGTGAGTGCAGCTTGAATTGCTGCAACATTGTCACTACGGAGAAAAATTCTCAAGGTTCCATGCACAAAGAATTGGTGAAACACTCTAATAGCAAGGAGCACACACCATGTTTCCCATTCAGTTTGAAAAGCAGGGTCCCCTAAAGAACAACCACCCCCCATCCATTCGGCATCCGAGGCATTTAAAGTGTGCAACCAGAACCCGACAGGCCTAGTTCCTATACACAATACTGCCCCAAGCCCTGACGGACAGGCGTCGGTATACAATTCAGCCAAGGGGAGATCTGGTTGGTACCTAAAAATTCGCTGAAGTGAAGGCCAGGAGTTAGATGATGATGAGGGAAGACTTGACATTTGAAAGGGTTTTGTGGCAACTTGGAGCATGGCCATTAACGGCAACACGGCATGTTGCAGTTGCTTCCAAAACACCAGCCCTTTCCGGACCCTGGTGCTCTCCCTTACAGGGTTTGCTTGAGCTGCCGTCAAAGCTGCCCAAAGCGCTGACGCCCATGGTCTTGCCATCGGGATAATGTTGGCCACCCAAGCCATGAGTCCAGCCGTCGCCTGAAGCGAGCTGGCAGGAACCATTCCCCTTTTCCCCTCATCAATGATCTTAGTGAAGGCATCCAACAACTTTTGGGTTTTGTCTGGGGGCAATACCACCTGAAGGTCTTTGCCTGTCTCTCCTACCAAAGACAAACTCACCCCAATCCACTGAATCTCGCAACCCCTGGCTGTCTTACCCCAAGAAATCGGGAAACCTAGTGCGGACCAAATCAACAAGTATCTACAGAAAATGCGTGTTCGAAGCCTGGCGTTAGGCCCAACTGCAACTATTATAGGATCGTCAACATAACATTGAACTCTCCCCTCCGAGGAGAGCGTGGCTGCTTGACTGACCCTCATGGTCATCGAGGCGACTCTGCCCCATAAGGTCGGACCACACGCCAAACCAAAACAAACACACTGCATTATGTAGTAACACCCGTTGTTACCCTTGACTACGGTGTTGGCCCGCTCACATTCCCTCAATTTCAGGGTATAAAAGGCATCCTTAAAGTCAGCAATCATAAATTCGGGTGTGCTCCTATTTGGTGATTCCTTTAAAAGTTCATGAACAGCAACAGCTACGTCAGAGACTCTTGGCAGGACTACGCGCTCCAGCAAACGCATCCTACCATTGATTCCAGATCTACGCATATCGACTACTATTCGAACTTTCTCTTGATCACCCTTTCTTTTCACAATGCAGGCCATCTTGGTAAGTTTTGCATCTTTACCGACACGCTGTACCACGTCATCCCAAGTGTGTACCATCTCTGCTCGATTGTCCTGAACTAATCGATCAAGTTCATACTGCGCCTTTGGACCAGCTTCTTCAAAAGAGCTGTAATTCTTGGCGCTTCCATCCCAATCCCCCAGCAACACACCGAGGGTTTGGGAAGCCTTGATCGAAGCAGAAACTTCATCCGTAGTTGGGAAGATATTGTTATTTTCAATGTCAGCATTGATACCAAGTGGGAACCCACGTGTGAACCAATCATGCAAAGTGTCAGCATCGGGGTCATTTGCCTCCTTCAAAATTGCGTGAGTGATTTCGCCTTGATAGCCCTCTTCAGACATCACTGTACTAAAACACTGTGCCAGTCTTCTTCGAGCTTCCCAGACTAGTGCTTCACTCACCAATCTCCCTGACGTATTTTCAAATTCCGTCAGAACCGCATCATCAAGACATGGTTCCAAGCATGCACGCATTTTGCGACCCACTGCTTGCAACGACCTATTTCTTGCAACAGATCGACGTGGGTCTCTCAGCCCACCAACACACTCCACATTCTCCTGCTCGCGAAGCTGACTGCGGGTCAAGGTAGATGGGCTTTTGACTGATGGGCCCTTTGAAGAAGCATGAGGTGCTGGCGTCCTTGGATGAGGATGTTCCTGCGAGACCAAGTCTGAGCGCGCTGCCCAAGCCAATGATGTCCTTCTTCTGAGCAAAGCCACTTCCTCAAGGACAAGGCCCAGGATGCATAAGCCAGACGGATATTCTGCAGCTTTGGATGATCTCCACACCATGGACTCTGTCAAGGGGTCCCAGATTTTCCCCGTCAAACCCCCTTCCCGATGTCGATGTGGCCTGACTTGTCCACATCTGTACTGCACCTCTTTCAACCACGGAGCCTGTGTGACCAACCCGGTTGGCTTTACTGTCTCTGCGCCGTAAGGGCATTGATCGAAGCCATGCACTGACTGTCCAACATGCTTGACGAACTTTTCCATGACCCGGGTTACCCAAGCAAAAGAAAATTCTGGGTTTTCGTAACTGAAGAACTTTTCCGCAGCATAAAGGGTGTATCCTAAAGCAACTGATCTGGTTAGGATAGCGTTTCCCTCTTCTGCAAGCGGATGACCCCAGCCTTCTGGTTGGGCGTCGCTCCTGATCACTTCCACCTCTCCATGTTCGTCGCTTCTTCTGGCTCTTGTGAAACTTCTGCAGGGAAAAGCTAGGTGCATCCAATCGACAACCTGAGCAAGCAACTTGGCCTTGTCGTAGTGCACGTCGTCCAAAATGTTCCAGTCCTCGTAGATGTCTAAGGGGTCGAAGGCTTCCACACAATCTGAACAAATCTCGGCAATGACCTTGCTCAAGCCGGCCATTCCTCTGAAAGGAGGCATGGATTTCAGCTCGGCCTTCAACGCATTGTCGAAGTCCCCCACGTCTCATTTCTTCTGGCCCCCTTTCCCTGAACCCTTCTGAGGTTTGGCTGCCTTCTCTGGGGCCTTCGGACACTGGCTGTTCGGATGTCTGCCCAAACAAATCTGGCAGGCATGGTCTCGTTGATCTCGGCAAGGCTCCGGACAACTTCCAAGTGGTCCCTTTGCATAGCGATAGCATACTTCCACGCCATCTGCATTGTGCGAAAACAAACCACCCTGAGCTTTCTGATATGGAGTTCCTTTGCCACTTCCAGCGGGACCCCCCGCCTCGACTTTGTCCTTCTCCCGCCTCCTCCTTTTCGCTTGCTTTGAGACGCCCTGACCCGGGGGAGGATGTGATGAAGGTGCTTCTGCCAATGACGCTGCTGCCGCCACATTGTCCAGCGCTGCCTTTGCCGCGTCTGGGATGTTTGCTGAGCTTGCCCGATCCACTGACATGTGCTTGCCTCCGCGCGCAATGAAATTCTGGGCNCACATTGTCCAGCGCTGCCTTTGCCGCGTCTGGGATGTTTGCTGAGCTTGCCCGATCCACTGACATGTGCTTGCCTCCGCGCGCAATGAAATTCTGGGCAGGTCGCACAACGTGCTCGTCCCAAAATTGATTGTTTCTTGCAGCAAAAGCAAATACGCCAATCCAGGGCGTGGCTCCATCGAATTCCAACCCCATCGGCAAACGGCCTTCTGCTGAGGCCTTCATCAGTTGGCGCCTGTAGCGCTCGAACATCTCTGCTCTGCATCGGTCTTCTGCTTGTACAATAAGGTGCCAAGCTTCTGGAAACTCTGTGTTGAGCCGGACAATCTTCTCGAAATATTCTTCTAAGCAAGCCGTCGACACAACGCGTCGAGCAGGGTGCGGAGCCACAGCAGGGTACCTCAACATGTAAAGAGCTGCTCTGAAAACTCGCCAGCATGCAGACCAAGCATTGAAGCTTGGTGGACCTGGCACGTCCAAGGCACGAAACGTGCCGTCCTGCTGTAGGGTCCATGCACGTGCCTTCATCTGACGNGCATGCAGACCAAGCATTGAAGCTTGGTGGACCTGGCACGTCCAAGGCACGAAACGTGCCGTCCTGCTGTAGGGTCCATGCACGTGCCTTCATCTGACGCTGAGCCCGTCTGCCGAATGGTGTCAGGACAGAAAAGTCCGCGTAGGGGCTTTCGCCCCTCACTATAACCTTGGCATGCAGAGCCGCTGTTTGGTCGGCCGTTGGTTCGGCGTCCTCTGGAGGATCCGATCCTGTAACTTCTACGTGGTTTCGATATGCCTGATCCAACTCTGCCTGTGTGAACTGCTGTACTTCTGATTCGTCCAGTTGGTCCAGTACCGAACTTGTCTTGATCTTCTTCGGAGACTGAACTGACCCAGATGGTGCCACTTGCGGCGCAGCTGTAACAGGAGGAGGATCTGCTAACGGGTCTGCATCTGCTAATTGGTATGCTTGCCTCGCAACGCGCCACATCAATGCCAACTGAATTGTCTCTACCACAGTCAATTCGCGGTCTCCGCCACTGGCTACGTTGACTCTGGTTGAGCGGATGGCTGTAAGAAAGGCTGAGGCAGAAACATTGGAGAACAAACGCAAGGATGGCAAAGTGCCTAAACCANTACGTTGACTCTGGTTGAGCGGATGGCTGTAAGAAAGGCTGAGGCAGAAACATTGGAGAACAAACGCAAGGATGGCAAAGTGCCTAAACCAGCATTGAATGCAGTCCACGGCTCCTCGGCTAGCCCGGCCCATTGTCTCACTTCGGGCAGAGTTGTCAAAGTTGCCAGCTCTGCGTCTGTAGGCAACACTTGGCGGGCCATGCAACTACAAATCGGCGAAGCAAGCTGGGCTTAGCAATGGATGCTGCCCCTACTGATGGTCCTAGCCAGGCAATGAGGTCTCACTGATTTTCATGAGGTCTCACTCAAACATTCCCTGGCTTCAGATCCTTGAGCCAAAATGGCTTAGGCAGAAATAAAGTGGTAAAAGACCTGGGGTGCATCCTCAAGCTCAATGAACGATGCGAAGACGGCAAAGCAATCACCCAACACAAAGTCCAAGAGATAGAGGATGGCCAATTAAGCAAGCGAAGCAGCGCAGATGCAAATGCCCAATCGAACCAACAGCTCCGGTGCCACTGAAAACGCAAGTCGCGCAATCACGAGCGAGCGCAAGGCAATCACTTTTGCTGTGAATCGAACCGCAATGGCTGAGGCCTGTCTGGCGCATTCCAAACGCCCTGCACAAAGTGACATGCCGTGAAATGATGCTATGGGTTCTGATGCAATTGCAATGATTCTTCACCTATAAATCTTGAACCTTTTGCAGTATTTCTCTACATAACGTTTCGGTATAATGCAGATCCCCGACCGATCCCCCCGGGGCTCTGCTCCCCGCAGCCCTTTCGCCTCGCCGATGGGAAATCCACAACGAGCCTCGGGCTTCTCATCTGGTGAGCTACTAACCTTTTGGGCCCGATGTAGTTCAGCCTCCCAAAAAACGTTGAGCTTCGAGGAGGGGATGGTGTGGCCTTTGCAGTCGAAACCAGATAGACTACAGTACTTGTTCCTTGGCAAGTGATTTTTTTGTGTGTGGTATTGTTTCTGTGATTTTTCATATGGCATTGAGTCAGATGAAAACTTGAAAGACTTGGGGATTCAGCAACAATTCCCAATCTGCCTATGAGCCACAAATCGGCTGGTCTGGCCTGGGGATCAGTCAAATTTTTCAAGAGCTCAATGCTTGAATATTTGTACTTGCATCCCAGGTAGTAAGTGAGTTACAAACCCTGTAAAAGTAGGGATATACTGGGGTATAAAATTGTTTTGATATGCTCATGTATCCACTTATAACTGCGCTCAAAAATACACAAGTTGCCCAACACTGCAGGGTATCGAGTCAGGAACTCTGTGGTTATGCTACCAATCATGGTGCATAGAAGCGCTAGTCAGGTCACAACCACAGAAAGCAATCGCTTCACCAATTCACAGCACATTCAAAGAGAGGCTGCGCATGGCTGCACCAAACAAATATATGGATGTTTCCAGACCTCCAAGTGGCAAGTTTAGTGGGGAGAATGGGTTTCGAGGGATCCATGTCATATCAGCTAATTGTGGCCTGGATTTCACTTCATAAAATGGTCGGCTTTACATCCCCAGTTTCCCAGTACATGTTGGGGTTTTATGATAAATTGATAAAAATCATTGGTGACCTGCCTATTTTTTATCATTTTTATCCATGTTTGATGGTTGCATCCCTATTTCCCACGGTAAGAACTTTGATGCGTTTGCTGTTCGCGGCGTCCCGCAACCTCCAACTCAGATACACTGCTGCCATAGGAGGCTTCAGCCGCTACGGCACTTCCTCAGAAGTGAACTCCAATGATGATAGCATCGCAAGCATCGCAGCCCCGGAAAAAATTGAAAAGTTGAAAACCTGGAAATGTGCAATTTTGGAATTGTGCATGTTTGTCTTCTGGTGGATAATAGATGGTTTCCAGTTCCGAGACAAATGACCGTCAGCAATCCAGTTAGCATGGGCTGATTAAGAGCTTGATAGTAGTCCCATATTTCACTAGCTAATCTATGTCAATATGGTACCATGGTCCTAGGCTTCAAGCACCCAGGATGAAGTGGGCATATCTCAATTACAGTGTTAATCCCAAGTCATCTTTTCACTCACAGCTTGCCATCATCACTTTTAGTATTAGTCTGCAAAAGGGCCACACCAGTTTTATGGGTCAAACAAAATGATTAACCCCATAAAACAAGTGGTGTAATATTCAATTATCACTTGTGTAATACCCAATTGGCGCCCCATGTTTGACCCATACCTGAGGTTTTGGCCTGTTGGTGGTGGGGGGTCCTGAAGTGGAGCAAATCCTGGCGGCAGGTCCTGAGCAAGTGGAAGGTGTGGCAATGAGATAGAGGCGACAGATCTCCAGCGTTTTGTCAAAATTGGGCAACCCAAAACTCATCAAAACCCGACATTCAAATTCCAAGATCAATGAAGTGAGGCATCCCCTATTTGAGACAAAACCCAAATGTCTAGAAGTTCCACTTCTAACATATCTCCACAAAAGGCTTTCATTCAACAAACAATGATATCAGTTCTTTATCTCCCAATATCGCTACTGCAAAATAGATCGTATAGTGGGAAAACTTAGAAAAATCAATCAAAAATCATGATCTTCATCGAACTAACCTTTTTTCGGTGATCCCTTACCGATACCAAGCAGCTGCCGTTGGAGGTGGTGGCTCCAGATGCATCAGCCTGGAGCCATAGCTGAACCCAAAAATGGGGGACTTGGCTATTGAACATGGTGATTTATAGTCAATGTTTACTTTCAAAACGGTGATTTTCCAAAACAAAGTTCGTTTACCAGAAGCAAAAACTTGAGGCCAAAGGGAAGGGGACGAAAACTATTTGGGCAAGGCGAGATGTGAATTGGGAGAATATGTGGCCTACCACTCGATGTTGCTGACGCGCTAACAGCAGTGTGTCATGATGCTAGCTCACATGCATCATAATCATCCCGCAACTGACATCCTAGCAAGCCAGCGTGAACATTACCCTCGTAGCATCCTACTTGCCAAATACAAAGTGCCCCAACCGAACGCGTTTTGGTTGAGCCACTTTGAAACCATCTGATTGAACCTCTTTTCCTCGGCCTTTCCTTCCTTGTTCCTGTCCATGACATAATCTATAATAATACATTTATGTGACTATGATGAATATATCTAAGTATCTCCATCTGCCTAGCGACATATCGATACTCTTATAGTCTAAATGTGAAACTATATTATACATATATCCACTATACAAATAACCCAGTCTTTGAATGTGGTAACTTAAGTGCATACATCCATCGAACAAGAAATGTGTGGGAATCTTAAGATGTGCATGCTTTATTCCTAGCCAAGACCGGGTCATGCTTTCACGCAGACCTCTTGAGGAAAAGGAATGCAAGATCCAAGTGGTTGTTCTCTGATTCCATTCCATTAAATTAAATTTACATGTGCATTTACATTTACATTACATTACAGAAATAGTAATAATGGTAACAATAATAACAACAATAATATTAATAGTAAAAATAATAGTAATATATTAAACAAATAAGAATAACAATAATAGTAATAATAATAATGGTAATAAAACATAATAATGATAATAACAATGATAATAATAAGGTTAGATTAGCTTACATTAGATTGCGTTCAGTTAGATTAGATTGTTAAATTCGATTAGATGGCGTTGGATTATATTCCACCACATTAGACTACATTAGATTAGTTTACAGTAGATTGCATTGCATTGCGGCGCATTGCATTCACAACACTGACTGTGAATATATTATATATGTGTGTGTGCGTGGGCATGCGAACATGTAGTCACAGATGCGACAGATGAAACCCAGCGAGATGGACGCAGCGGGGTTGGAGCCCGCGAGGGGGGGGGGGTACAGATTCAAATGGATAATCATTTGCAACCAAGGGGCCCCAAAACCAGTTCGGCATGAAAATCATGCGAGCTGCATCCAGTCTTCCCCCCCATACATTGCTAAAGCAAATCCAACTCAAGCTAGCAAGCTAGCTTTCGTGATATACTATAATGAGTTAATTCAATAGTGAGTCACATAGATATAATATGTAGGTTTTGTGTGTGCATGTGAATGTGTATATATGTATGTCTGCACATCCATATCCACACGATTGTAGCACGTATGCGTACGTGCATGTCAATGTTCATGTTTGTAATGTACGCTGTAAGACTATCAAATCAATTATTCTCATCATATAAGGCAACACACTGATTCCAAAGCCCAGGCAGTTCCTTTTCTTTGCACATCCAAGCGATGAAACGATGAAGCGGTCTTGCAGGTAGGAACGATTCGCCACGAGGCGAAAACAGCTCGGCTGGCTCCCTAGCAGTCCCCCGGTGCCTGTGTATCTGTCTGGGACAGAACAGGTGCCTCGGGGAAGCTGCAATGGTTTCCCAACCCAAAACTGATGCAGCACACGGAGTCTGAGACGTGGAGGATAAGCATGAACATTCAAGGCGTAATTTCATGTAATTTCAACATTTTCTCAACACTCCCTCAAGATCATGAATCATCAAAGGAACTACAATGAGCCGAGTTCACAGACTCCATGGCTTCAGAATGTTTGAGTCGTTCCTGCAAAGTTCCTGCTTGCTTATCTTACTTGCCCTCACGCATCAGAAGAGACCGTTTCTTTTGTTGCTTTTGCATCTCGGTCTCCTCATCCCCATTGGGCTTCCATAGGCCGCGGTACAAGACCTCGACCTCGAGAAACTGAACAACATCCAGCGCCCTATCTTCCATGCTCAGATGATCTCCCCAAACCATGGTTTGAACATTGGATTGGAACCGAACC
>BGPT01000133.1:0-5000 GCA_003297045.1 Symbiodinium sp. clade C Y103 | reverse complement strand
AACAACAACAACAACAACTACAACTACAACAACATCAACATCACCATCAACAACAACAACAACAACAACAACAACAACTACTACTACAACAACTACAACTACAACAACAACAACAACAACTACAACTACTACTACTACTACTACTACTACTACTACTACTACTACTGCTACTGCTACTGCTACTGCTACTGCTACTGCTACTGCTACTGCTACTGCTACTGCTACTGCTACTGCTACTGCTACTACTACTACTACTACTACTACTACTACTTGTACTACTACTACTACTACTACTACTACTACTACTACTACTACTCCTGCTGCTGCTGCTGCTGCTACAACTACTGCTACAACTACAACTACTGCTACAACTACAACTACAACAGGTTCATTAGTTGATTGGCTGATTGATTGATTTATTAGTTGATTCATGTTGATTCATTGATTGGCTGATGGATTTATTGGCTGGTTGATTGATGGATGGACATTGCAGGGAATCGCGCAACAGGAAAATGAAGCCCGTTGATGGACCAGTTTGTGTGAGCCAACTGAAATATTACAGAGCTCCATGGGGATTTCTTGTGATTTCTTGACAGTCTGACACATTGAACTTTTAGCCAGGCATCTTCAACTCCTCCAAATATTCATCGGCACCATAGAAAATTGATGCCTTTGAGTGGCCCTTCTTTTCGATTAATGGCTTCGCGCTTGCCATGATGCAAGATGGATGAAGGCGAGCCAAAAGAGCTGCAACAGTGAAGTCTCAAGGTGCAGAAGTCCCGGGCAGCTTTCAAAGTGAAGACATAACAGCATGTCATAGTCACAATCACAACATGTCACAACATGTCACAAGTTTAACACAACTTTAATTCCAACAGATCCTCTACTAGTATGGCATAGCGAGGGTGACCCATGGCCTAGCGGCTGTCAATGGACCCAAGGATATCCAAGGGACCCCACAAAAAACAAAGCACCTCGGAAGCTCCTGGAGATGAGAGTCTCTTTTCCAACCTGCCAGGGCGTCACATCCCGAGCCAAGATTGGCCCAGATTGGCGATGGAAACTGCTGGAATGTATGGGCTGCAGCTGGGGAGCTGCTCTTTCATGCTTCGCAACAAGTGTAGCTTACTATTCCCCTTCTGATTCTGCGAGGCCGCATGCGCTGCTGCATGAAGCATTGGCACATAACCGTCCTGCCAAGCATGTCAATGTGCAAGATAGCGCCAGCAATCAGTGGAGAAGACTATATCTGAAGTTTGAATAAACCTAAAATATCAAAGCTTCCTGGGAGAGAAAGTTCATCTTTTACAGATCCCATCGCAAATCAGCGGGAGACCAACATGTCAACATATGTCAACATCTGTCAACATGAACCCAAGGGATCCAATGGGATCCAGTATCATTTCAACGGTGTACCATGTTGCAAAAGGATGCAAAGGGATCACCTTGGGGTCTGAGTAACTGCGGTCCTGGCCCTGAGCTTCAACCCAAGTCATGGGAGCTAAATGCTTGAAGAGCCCATGGCGCCGCTGTGCAACCACGAGGTTCCGTCCTTGGCGCCAGGGCATGCCAGGTGGCTCAGCCAGGGCCAAATGCGGAAAGAAACGATGCCACGTCGGAATGACTAGTCGCTTAGTCGGCTTAGTCGCTTCAACGTCAGCTGACTCTCATCTCGACGGCGCTCTTGCTGCCAAAGTCACCTCTTTGTTCCGACACCTCACAAGGACATGGGTTGGTAGTCTGACTACTAGCAAAAGGGCAACAGCTGGGAAATAGGTTGTGAAATGTTGTGAAACATGTCAGCAGTCTCATCAATCTGACCAATCGCCAAGCCAGACGCTAAGAAGTCACAGAAGCGACATTGAAGCATCATGACATTGTTGCGAGGTCGCCACAATAGAGGTCGCAAGCTTTTGAAGGAGCCCTAGAAATCCAATGAACCGTCAATACGCTTTCGTTGCTGTGGTCCCTTTATGTCCCTTCGGCTGGAACATCACACCTCGGCCAACTTATCCTTCTCTGTCCGCAAGTCTTGAAGATATTGCGGGCACGATGGAAAGCAGCAGTGATGCTTCCTGGTCCGCCAAATCACTTCAAGCATTTTGGGTTCCAAGCCCACAGCCTGGTCTGGATCTACAGCCAGGTCAGGCTGATCATGAAACTATTGGCAAATAGAATTTCATAAATCTTTGCGAGCGATCTATACCTCTATAGGATGTCTTGGGCGCAAAGGCTGATATCTTGACGCAGCTGCAAGTTTTGCTGAAAGCGAAGTGCCAAGCCGCAGCAATCCACTAGGAAGCAACTCGAGCTGATCCTCAGGTGGGTTCAAACCAACTGCAGCTGGTGAAATGAATATTTTAGCGTACGGATTGGCCACAAAGGCAAAAACTTGGGTAAACACGGAAATGGGAGGATGGTTCACTCATATTCCCCCTACAAATCCCTTGCTAAAACATCTTGAAGAGTGACCGGTAAGTAAGCAGCTCTCGGGGGCCAAGGCTCCGTGGCAGGCCGCAACGCATTCAAATCAGACACGTCCTGGCGGCGTCAACTCGGTCGTGATGTGGAGATAAGATAATATAAGATACGCAGTCCAAGTATGTGCAAACAGATTTGGCCATGGATAGCCATTGGTCCCTGAACCAGCTGCAAAAACATCGGCATCTCAAGCCTTGGTAGGTCCCACACCTTGTGATTGAAAAGCCGCGGCAAACCCGCATGCGCTGGACCAAAGCTGGAAAGCACAAGTTGCCTGGGGTGTTTGTTCAATGCAGCATGCATTGGACATCGGGTGAACTCTGTCATACTCTATCCGATACTATCCTTACAATGATTGGTTCTTGCCGCAATCAACAGATCAGCCCCGGAGCTACTGCAGAACTCTGGTTGCTGCTACAGAAGGCGCCTCTGAGCAGAGCGTGCTGCGTGTCTTGCGCCACTGCTCTGACTTTGCAGCTTCGCACGTAGCTGCTCCTGCTTCAAAGTGCGGCAGCACATGATGTTTCAAACTGAAACACTATTCAAACTGCACGAGAAGTTTCCCGTCAAGTTCGTGTCTCCGACTGATTTGTTCTTTCCCGAATCTGCTTCACATGCAAATCATCGGTCCACTGAACTGAAGGAACCCAGCCCGGCCGCCCCTGAATCCGTCGCTCCAAATAGGCCAAATGTCGTTGCTCACGCGCTAGGCTGCGTAGGATCTGTTCCGGTGCTGACAGAGGAGCTAGACCACCACGGCGTTGCTTTGCACCTGGTGCCCATGGGGAGGTTGCCCCAATTCACGTGGTGAATGTGTCCTATACTATATTCATATTCACTTGTTTTTCCAACATTGCCGTTCTTTCCGTTGTAAAATGTTCCGTTGAATCAACCCACACTAAAGATGCCAGGCATGCTAGGGCATATTACTCAGGCACGAGTGTGACACACAAGCATTGCATTGCCACAGTTTTGGTGCAGGCCATTCTCGTTCTAGAATTTCATTCGACATGTTGTGAAGTGGCCATCAAAAAACAGGAACGCTGATGAACCCAGGACCCATAAATTAAATATTTGTGCAATGTTGGTATAGGCGGTGTCGCGAAGTGATTTGAACATTCCCTTCTGCAAAAGATATGTCATGTAATAAAATCTCTGTGCCGATTTCTCGTCAAAGGCACTGTGGTACCGAAGGCCTTGCACATACAAAGCCGCCTGGACAGCGCCAGGAGACACGTCGCCAGGCAGAACCGCTTCTACAAAGGCCTCCAGGCGATGCAAAGTGATGCAAAATGATGCAACATGATGGAAAATGATGCAAGGATGGCAGCGACCGAACGGTTCTGAAAAAAACATGTGAAACCTTGTGAAATATTACCACTAACACTATCCGATTGAAACAAATTGTCCATCTGCGTTTGCAAGTTGTGCGAGTCTGGTACCAGATGTTGACTGACATCTAACGCTGTCGGACGAATGCCGTTTTTGACTGACCTTTATTTCTGCAATTAACATATTTGCCGGGTTTTGTGGGCTGGAAACTCCTGATGTGCAAAAAAAACATAATGTGCCGTCATAAATGCAGTGAGTGCATACAGAAACATACCGAAACTATTGACAAAACCACAGTGGCAGTTCTGGCCACTCCAAAGCCTTCATCGAGATCTCTCGCTGCCACAACCTCAAGCAAAACCCGTCCCTAAGAGTGAGATACGGTCACAAACACTCCACATCATCCAGCATGGACGAATATATCATCATGCGAAATCACCCTGACTATCATTGTTTAGAAAATACCAGCAAGTCGATTTCCCATCAAAGAACATCAAAATGATCAAGCGATATGAGACAACAAGTGGGATGATCAATCGACCCCACAGAGTGGGTCATCCCACTCCGAATTTTTGAGGAGGAACTGCTGCATGAGTTTTTCCACGGTGTCATCGCTGGTTAAATCCAGTTTCCCTTGCAGCAAGGCCATGCGGATCATCAACGTGCCAGCCTGGGAAGGTGCTGGAAAGCCCCTTGAGAAGGTGGGAGATCCGGAAAGGTTCGGAATTTGGAATGGTTTGAAAAATAGAAACCACAGAGATGGACCACGCACACAGTGGCCATGCCCACAAATGCCTACAAAAATTGGATCGATGTGACCCGCCATGAATCAATGGCTGCTGCTGGGTGAAACTGCTTGGTTTTTTCGGCTACCCAAGCAAAATTCAAAACCGATAATATCAAATTCTCCGTTGAATCTCATGTTGTATTTTCTCCTCATGCGTTTGATGGTTAGACCCCCATTTTTTCGGGCCAAGTGCCCCATCGAAGCCCTGACAATCACTGTGTTATGATATGCGGTGAGAAAAATACACACACACATATACATACATAAATAATGTAAATGTGATATGTTTGTATGTTTGTTTGTGACTTGCTTGCTTGCTTGCTTGCTTGCTTGCTTGCTTGCTTGCTTGCTTGCTTGCTTGCTTGCTTGCTTGCTTGCTTGCTTGCTTGCTTGCTTGCTT
>BGPT01000132.1:461437-464585 GCA_003297045.1 Symbiodinium sp. clade C Y103 | reverse complement strand
TGAGCTGAGACGAGCTGCGTAGAATGGAGAAGTTGAGCAGAGCTGAACAGAGAAGAGTTTAGATGAGGTGAGACGAGATGAGACAAGCTTAAGCAGCTTGGGTGACATGAGAAGAGATAAGAACAGATGTGATCAAAAGCAAGGGATGTCAAAGGCAAGGGATGTCAAAAGCAAAGGGGTGTCAGAAGCCAAGGGATGTCGAAAGCAAGGGGGTTCAAGAGCAAAGGGATGTCAGAAGCCAAGGGATGTCAAAAGCAAAGGGATGTCAGAAGCCAAGGGATGTCAGAAGCAAAGGGATGTCAGAAGCCAAGGNTCAGAAGCCAAGGGATGGCAAGAGCAAGGGAACAAGGGATGGCAAAGGCAAAGGGATGTCAGAAGCCAAGGGATGTCAGAAGCACAGAAGGCTTGCCCAGGCTCTGTTCAGTTTTATAAGCTATAGGTATTTCAATTTTTGAAACTTCCGACCCCGGCTTGCCCGGGAACTACTTGTACGTAAAAAAAGAGTTTTTTGCACGCAAACTTTTTACACGCGACTGCTTCTACACAAGACTCTGTTCACAGACGCTTTTGCACACCAAACTTCCGCACACAAATGCTCTACACACAGTATCAAAGCCATTCTTCCACACAAAAGCCTCCTACACGCAAATGCTTGCATGCGCAATATCAGCAGGAGCCCTGCGCCACAAAGAGGGTGATTGGACGCGCATTTCGTGCGATATGGTTGGCAGGAACAAGTCGATACGCACGTTTTACCGAGAGGGTTGCCGGAAACAACTCGCTACACACACTCTCCTACAGTTCCCCCCAATCCCTTTGAATCTCGTCGTGCGATGTCATGCGATCGCGCTCAGCGCCAGAGGGTTGTCCAGGACAGTTCAAAACGCACGCTTTACTAGAGTTCAACGGGCTCGAGGCGCATTTCGTGCGAGGGCTGTGCTTCGTAAACATCGAGCTGTACGGCGCTGCCGCCCAAAGAGAAGAATTTAGAAAGGTTTAACCGAAGGAAGTTTAGAAGTGAAACTTCCGACAGTATGGACAGTTGAAAAGCAGAGGTGAGAAAAGTCAGAAGTGAGAAGATCAGAGATGAGAAAGTCAGANGGACAGTTGAAAAGCAGAGGTGAGAAAAGTCAGAAGTGAGAAGATCAGAGATGAGAAAGTCAGAAGAGAGAAGATCAGAGATGAGAAAGTCAGAAGAGAGAAGATACAGATGGGCGAAAAGGTAGGAAAGACGCGAAACACTGTGTTTTTCCAATGTTTTGTGGCTCCGGAGGGTCGAAAAGGAGGCTCGCTAAAGCGGCGGGTGCGGAGACATGTCGGTGGATGAGAAATGAAAAATTGNTGCACGCCGTTGTGGCGCGAAGCACATTTGGAAGTAAAAAGTGTTAAAAGCTGTCGGGTTCGGATCGCTTTTGGAAGTTAAGCTTTGGAAAAAGTGCACAGCGTTGTGGCGCGAAGCACATTTGAAAGTAAAAAGTGTTAAAAACTGTCGGGTTCGGATCGCTTTTGGAAGTTGAGATGTCGAAAAGTGCACGGCGCTGTGGCGCGAAGCACATTTGTGAAGTTGACATGTCGAAAAAGTGCACGGCGCTGTGGCGCGAAGCACATTTGGAAGTGAAAAGTGTTAAAAACTGTCAGTCTCGGAGCGCTTTTGGAAGTTGAGATGTCGAAAAAGTGCACGGCGCTGTGGCGCGAAGCACATTTCGAAGTGAAAATCGTAAAAACGTGAGAGTCTCGGACCACTTTTTGACGATTCGATGATGATTCGATGTCGAAAAAGTGCACGCCGTTGTGGCGCGAAGCACATTTCCATGTCAAAAGTGTTAAAAACTGATGGTTTCAGGTGGATTTTTGAAGTTTGGATGTGACTACGCCACAACTACAAGTACAAGCACAAGTACACTTACAACCACAAGTACAACTACAACTACATTACAAACCACCACAACTACCACTACAACTACAACTACATCACCACTACAACTACCACTACGACTACAGCTGCAACTACAACTACAGCCACAACAACCACTACAACTACAACAGCTATACAACAACTACAGCTACAACTTCAACTACATGACAGCTACAACTACTACAACTACATTACCACTACAACTACCACTACAACCACAACTACAAATACAGCCACAACAACCACTACAACTACAACAGCTACAACAGCCACAACTACAACCACAACAACCACTTCAACCACAACTACAACTACGTTACCACTACAGCTACCACTACAACTACAACTACATTACCCCTACAACTACCACTACAACTACCCATACGTTACCACTACAACTACCACTACGACTACAACTTCAACTACATGACAACTACAGCTACAACAGCTACAACTACAACAACTGCAACTACAACAACTACAACAACTACAACTACAGCTACAACCACAGCTACAACTACGTTACAACTACAGCTACAACGGCTACAACTACAACCACGATAACCACTACAACAGCACTACACTGCACCGCACTACAACTACAACTACAACTACAACCACAACTACATCTACATCTGCAACTACAACTACAACAACTACATCTACAACCACAACCACAACAACACTGCGCTGCCTCCAGCCACGTGTCGGTCCATCAGTGGGTTCGCTCTGCCATCCATTATTCACAGCAACGAACCTCTCCTATAGGTTTCCTATTTGTGAAACTTCCGCCACCGCCTTGTGCGGTACTACTGGTATACGTTATCGAAGGAAGTTTAGAAGCTAAACCTTCCAACAATATGGACAGATGCAAAAGAGGAGTTCCGAAGATGGAGACAGTCAGAAGATGAGAAAGCCAAAAGAGAACAGATGCAGGTGCGCGAGAAGGTAGGAAAGTCGCGAAACGCGGTGTTTTTCCAATGATTTGTGGCTCCGGAGGGTCGAGAAGTAGGCTCGCTAAAGCGGCGGGCGCGGAGACATCTCGGCAGATGAGAAATGAAAAATTGCACGCCATTGTGGCGCGAAGCACGTTTGGAAGTAAAAAGTGTTAAAACACTTCAGCGCCGGACCGCTTTTGGAAGTGGAGATGTGGAGAAAGTGCACGGCGTTGTGGCGCAAAGCCCATTTGGACGTTAAAAGTGTTAAAAACTGTGACGTTCGGAGCGCTTTTGG
>BGPT01000132.1:448937-458937 GCA_003297045.1 Symbiodinium sp. clade C Y103 | reverse complement strand
CAACATGCTTCTTTAAGGCCCTTTTGAGGTCTCCCAAGGTGCCCAACTAATCTCGGCAAATTTTATAAGCCCGACGCCCTGATCAAGCGACGCACCTCGCGCAAGGCAATGGCAGGACACATCATCGCTGAAACCCCCTGGCTCCCAGGCCCACCAAGGGAGCAACCCAAGCATGATCCGAGAATGGTCAGACCATGATCCCGCACCCTTGCGCACCCGCCCTCTCAACAGATATACTGTCACGACCACGGACAGCGCGCAGGGAGGAAAAAAATGTTTATCGCGCACTTCGTTCCCCACAATCCGACGCCTGGCAAACAAAGGGCAAACGACAAAATCCCATGAAATATTGACTCCGCCGCAAAGGGTGCTGCCAGAATGAAGTGACGCTATGAACGGGCGATGCTTGCAGGAAGTGATGTTGTGACAAGTGATGATGTGAAATGCGCCGCGTACGAAACGCAAGCGTTCGCTGCTCAAGAATTTGGCAATTGAATTCCTTTGATCCGCAATACCGTCACAATACCTCTTCAACCTAACATCTATATACATCTATCCAGTGCGGGTGTGGGTGTGTCTGTGTGCGTGCAGGTGCGCTTCACCATGAAGGCACTCACGGCAACGCACGTTTCAGCTCTCATCTCTTGCGAGCTGGAACTTGTCACCCGCCCTGCCCGGAGCCCAAAATGCGCGCGCAAGCCCTCTTGCATATGTTGTTTAAGAAATGGCAAATGCATCACACAATCATGCGCGCAACCATCGCCTGTGCTGCTCTGTGTGTTTCATCAATGCCCAACCCCGCAAGCATTACGCATTCCCTAGTGCGTGATTTTGGGGACAGCCATTCTAGGGGTCATACGCGTTCAAATTTGCATTTATTTTCCCGCTTTTCCCCACTTTCACAAGACGTCTCTGCCCTGCATCAAACAGTGAGTAGACCGCAAATTTTAAGGGCATCTTGACTGTCATTGCGTGTGGCAGAGTGGTAGGCGCGCCTTGTCACAAGCTTTCAACAAGGCAGCTCGCAGATTCGCAGTTGCCTTCCAAGCGCTGTCTAGACCAACTGGAACAACTACTAGAACGAGGAAACATGTGTGTGTGTGTTATATCTATATATCCATGTGTGTGTGTGCGCATGCACTGTATCATTAAACCTGCTTGTGTTTTTTCTAGTGTTGATAACTGATTCAAACATGACATATTCAAAATCACAACTGTGCCTTCACACACGTAGATCGATAGGTAGATAGACAGATAGATAGATAGATCGTTAGATAGATCGATAGATTTAAGATCGATAGATCAAAAGATCGATAGATCGATAGATCGATAGATAGATCGATCGATAGATCGATAGATCGGTAGATAGATAGACAAATAGATAGCTAGATAGACTGGCAGATAGAGAGATAGATAGATAGATAGATAGATAGATAGATAGATAGATAGCTAGCTAGCTAGGTAGATAGATAGATAGATAGATGAATAGATAGTAAGATAGATAGGTAGATAGACAGACAGATAGATAGATAGATAGATAAATAAGATCATTTTAAATTAAACCACTACAAATTTCTAAACTCACATTGAGTACCTGTTTGTAGATATCTGGTTGGTGCGTTCGCAAAATCAAAAGCTAACGCGTACGCACTTGCATGCGGCGAATCACTGTGGTCATCTATGTATTTATGTGCGTCTGTACGTAGGTATGTACGTATGTGTCTGTATGTGTGTATGTCTGTCCGTCTGTCTGTCTGTATGTATGTATGCACGTACGTATGTATGCGTGCATGCATATATGTAATGTGCGCACGTTTGTACGTACATACGTACGTATGTATAGGTAGGTAGGTAGGTAGGTAGGTAGGTAGGTAGGTATGTATGTAGGTATGCATGCATGCATGCATGCATGCATGCATGCATGTGCGTCTGCCTGTCTGTCTATATCTGTCACATGTCTGTCAAATGTATGCCAAATGTCTGTCAAGTGTCTGTCAATGTCTGTCGATTCTGTCATTTGTCAATGTTGGAATTTCCGTCCATCTGGCTGGCTGGCTGGCCGGCTGGCGCTTCTGTCTCTGTCCCTGTCTCTGGGTCTCTCCGTCTCCGCGTCTCTCTGTCTCTCCGTTTCTCTCTCTCTCTCTCTCTGTCTCTCTGTCTCTCTCTCTCTCTCTCCCTCTCTCTCTCTCTCTCTCCCTCTCTCTCTCTCTCTTTCTCTCTTTGTCTCTCTCTCTCTCTCTCTTTCTCTCTTTGTCTCTCTCTCTCTCTCTCTCTCTCTCTTTGTCGCAATCTGTCTCTCTCTCTCTCTCCCTCCCTCCCTCCCTCTCTCTCTCTCTCTGTGTCTGTCTGCCTCTGTCTGCCTCTGTCTGTCTCCCTGTCTGTCTCTCTGTCCGTCCCTCTGTCTGTCTCTCTGTCTCTCTCTCTCTGTCTGTCTGTCTGTCTTGTCTTGCCTTGTCTTGACTGGCCTGGTCTGGCCTGTTCTGGTCTGTCTTGTCTGTCCTGTCTGTCCTTTCTGTCCTCTTTGTCCTCCCTGTCCTGTCTTGCCCAGCGCGTCATGCCGGTCATGTGTGCTGTCATGTATTCCATGTTTGTCACGCCTGTCACACATGCATGTCATGTCTGTATGCAAGTCATGTCTGTCTGTCTGTCCGTCTGCCTGCCTGCCTGCCTGTCTATCTGTTTGTTTGTTTGCCTGTGTGCATGCATGCGCATACGTCTATGTCTATGTCTTTGTATATGTACCAGTAGTACCGCACAAGGCGGTGGCGGAAGTTTCAAGAATAGGAAACCTATAGGAGAGGTTCGTTGCTGTGAATCATGGATGGCAGAGCGAACCCACTGATGGACCGACACGTGGCTGGAGGCAGCGCAGTGTTGTTGTGGTTGTAGTTGTAGTTGTAGTTGTTGTAGTTGTAGNCCACTGATGGACCGACACGTGGCTGGAGGCAGCGCAGTGTTGTTGTGGTTGTAGTTGTAGTTGTAGTTGTTGTAGTTGTAGTTGTAGATGTAGATGTAGCTGTGGTTGTAGTTGTAGTTGTAGGTGTAGTTGTAGTTGTAGTTGTAGTGCGGTGCAGTGTAGTGCTGTTGTAGTGGTTATCGTGGTTGTAGTTGTAGCCGTTGTAGCTGTAGTTGTCATGTAGNGTAGTTGTAGTGCGGTGCAGTGTAGTGCTGTTGTAGTGGTTATCGTGGTTGTAGTTGTAGCCGTTGTAGCTGTAGTTGTCATGTAGTTGAAGTTGTAGTGGTTATAGTGGTTGTTGTGGTTGTTGTGGTTGTTGTGGTTGTTGTGGTTGTTGTGGTTGTTGTGGTTGTTGTGGTTGCTGTGGTTGTTGTGGTTGTTGTGGTTGTTGTGGTTGTAGTTGTAGCTGTCGTAGTTGAAGTTGTAGCTGTAGTTGTAATTGTTGTAGTTGTTGTAGTTGCTGTTGTTGTTGTAGCTGTTGTACTTGTAGTGGTTGTTGTATAGCTGTTGTAGTTGTAGTCGTAGTGGTAGTTGTAGTGGTAATGTAGTTGTTGTTGTTGTGGCGTAGTCACATCCAAACTTCAAAAATCGTCCCGAAACCCTCCGTTTTTTTTTTAACACTTTTGACATGGAAATGTGCTTCGCGCCACAACGGCGTGCACTTTTTCGACATCGAATCATCATCGAATCGTCAAAAAGTGGTCCGAACGACTTAGAAGTGACAAGGCCTCGGGAAGGCGGGCGCAGCACCTAGAAAAGTGAAACAAGAAGGACAACATGAAGGGAGACCAGGACGACAAGGCCTCGAGAAGGCGGACCCAGTATCCAAGAAGGGAGTGGCAAGAAGGGAGGCAAGCAGGAAGACAAGCAGGGAGACAAGGAAGACAAGACCTGCGGAAGGAGGGCGCAGCATCCAAGAAAGGGAAATAAGAAGGGAGAGAAGCTGGGAGACAAGCTGGGAGACAAGCGAGACAAGGCCTCGGGAAGGCGGACGCAGCGCCCAGAAAAGGCAAACAAGAAGGGAGACAAGGGAGAGAAGGCCTCCGAAAGGCAGACGCAGCCCCACGAGAGGGAAACAAGAAGGGAGACACAAAGAGAGACGAAAAGGGCGAAAAGAAGGGAGACAAGAGAGACAAGGCCGCCGGAAGGCGGACACAGCATCCAACAAAGGGAAACAAGAGGGGAGACATGAAGGGAGACAAGCTGGGAAACAAGGGGGAAAAGGCTTCGGGAAGGCGGGCACAACATCCAACAAAGGGAACTAAGAAGGGAGACAAGCGAAGGCGAACACAGCATCCAACAAATTAAGGGAAACAAGAAAAAAGACAAGAACTGAGACGAGCTGGGACACAAGGGGGACAAGCTCGGAGACTAGGGGGACAAGCCCTCGGGAAGGCGGGCGCAGCATCCAACAAAGAAAACAAGAAGGGAGACAAGAAGGGAGACAAGGGAGACAAGGCCTCGGGAAGGCGGACGCAGCATCCAGGAAAGGGACACAAGAAGGGAGACACTCGGAGACAAGGAAGGAAAGCTGGGAAACAAGAGAGACAAGGCTTCCGGAAGGCGGACGCAGCATCCAGAGAAGGGAAGCAAGAAGGGAGACAAGCTGGGAAACACTATGGGAGCCAAAAGGAACAAGGCCTGTGGAAGGCGGACGCAGCATCCAGAAAGGGCGAGACAAGATGGGGGACATTATGGGGGCCAAGCGAAACAAGGCCTCCGGAAGGCGGGGGCAGCATGCAGAAAAGGGAAACAAGAAGGGAGACAAGCTGGGAGACACTCTGGGAGCCAAGTGGGAAACAACGGGGAGAAGGCTTCGGGAAGGTGGACAAAGGGTTGAACAAAGGGAACCAAGAAGGGAGACAAGAAGGGAGAGAAGAACGGAGACACGCTGGGAGACAAGCTGGGCGACAAGGGAAACAAGGTGCCGGGAAGGCGGACAGAGCATCCAGCAAAAGGAAAGAAGAAAAAAGACAAGCTGGGAGACAAGCTGGGAGACAAGAAGGGAGACAAGAAGAGAGACAAGAAGGGAGACAAGAAGGGAGACAAGCTGGGAGACAAGCTGGGAGACAAGGGAGACAAGGCTTCAGGAAGGCGGACACGCGAAGGTGGATGTCACCAAGTGCCACGCCGGCCACACAAAACGAAGGTCCATGTCACCAAGTGCCACGCCTGCCACGAAAAACGCCGGGCACCCAAAGCGACCAAGCGCGTCACCAGACCCAGCCCAGCGCCATAAGTGCCACGCCTGCCACACAAAGTGAAGGTCCATTTCACCAAGCGCCACACCTGCCACACAAAACGAAAGTCCATGTCACCAAGTGCCACGCCTGCCACGCAAAACGCCGCGGCGCCCAAAGCGACCAAGCGCGTCACCAGACCCAGCCCAGTGCCATAAGTGCCACGNCCATGTCACCAAGTGCCACGCCTGCCACGCAAAACGCCGCGGCGCCCAAAGCGACCAAGCGCGTCACCAGACCCAGCCCAGTGCCATAAGTGCCACGCCCCCCACACAAAACGAAGGTGGATGTAACCAAGTGCCATGCCTGCCACACAAAACGAAGGTCCATGTCACCAAGCGCCACCCCTGCCACGCAAAACGCCGCGGCGCCCAAAGCGACCAAGTGCGTCACCAGACCCAACCCAGTGCCATAAGTGCCACGCCTGCCACACAAAGCGAAGGTGAGTTGTGTGTTGTCAAGGTAGGTGTGTGTGTGTGTGTGTGGGCGCGCGTGTGTGTGTGTGTGTCTGTGTGTGTGTGTGTGTCTGTGTGTGTGTGTGTCTGTGTGTCTGTGTGTCTGTGTGTCTGTGTGTCTGTGTGTCTGTGTGTCTGTGTGTCTGTGTGTCTGTGTGTGTGTGTAAGTTGTGTGTGGGTAAGTTGTGTGTGGGTAAGTTGTATGTGAGTAAGTTGTGTGTGTGTGTGGTCAAGTTGTGTGTGAGTCAGTTGTGTGTGAGTAAGTTGTGTGTGAGTAAGTTGTGTGTGTGTGAGTAAGTTGTGTGTGGATAAGTTGTTTGTGAGTAAGTTGCGTGTGATCAAGTTGTGTGTTGTCAGGTTGTGTGTGAGTAAGTGTGTGTGTGTGAGTAAGTTGTATGTGTAAGTTATGTGTGACTAAGTTGTGTGTGTGAGTAAGTTGTGTGCGGATAAGTTGTGTGTGAGTAAGTTGCGTGTGATCAAGTTGTATGTTGTCAAGTTGTGTGTGTGAGTAAATGTTTCTGTTCAAGTGTGAGTAAGTTGTGTGTGATCAAGTTGTGTGTTGTCAAGTTGTGTGGGATCAAGTTGTGTGTTGTCAAGTTGTGTGTGAGTAAGTTGTGTGTGGATAAGTTGCGTGAGTAAGTTGTATGTGAGTGAGTTGTGTGAGTAAGTTGTGTGTGAGTGAGTTGTGAGTTGTGTGAGGGCGGGCGGGCGGAGCGGACGGAGCGGAGGGGAGCGGAGCGGAGCGGACGGCGGATGCACAACAAAAAACAAGAACCCCACACAAAGATGTGGGGAAAAACGAAACACGAATCAAATTTGATGAAACTAGAACAGGACACCGCCACTAGGGCAGACATATGGTTGGAGACAAATGATTTGCGAGACAAGTCAGACACGCACACACAAAGGTGAACAAGCGAAAGAGCCGAACACCATCACAAAGGCAGATTCATCATTGGAAACAGATGAAATGGGAGATAGAATGGGAAATAAATACCATGGGGAGACGCATTGCGAGAGGCAAATGATGAAAGGCATTTGAAAGGAAAGACAAGACACCAGGGGAGCCGGGCAGCATTGTGCAGACTGGGAGACAAATAAACGGAGACAAGTGAAGAAAGACATCCAAAGAGCCGGACACCACTAGGCAAGCAGGGAAACAAATACAAGGAGAGAGGTGAAGAAAGGCATCCGGAGAGCCGAACACTGTATAATATGGGCGCGCTAGGAGACAAAAGAAAGGAGACATGAGACAAGTGAAGAGAGACATCTGCAGAGCCGGACAACACCAACCAGACCGCATGGGAGACAGTGGGAACACACCATGGGACACACACGAAGAGAGATATCTGGAGAGTCGGACACCACCACACACTGGGAGACAAATGGCTGGGGATAATTAAGTGAAGCCGGGGATTTCCGAGAGCTGGACACCACCACCCAGACTGGGAGACCGGTCACCACCAAGCAGACTGGGAGACACATGAAGGGAGACAAGTGAAGAGAGACATCCGGGGAGCCGGACACCACCAGCCAGACAAGGAGACAAGCGATGGAAGACGAGTGAGGACAGACATCAAAAAAGCCGGACACCACCAGCCAGACTGGGAGACAACGGAAAAAAACAAATGAAGACAGACATCAAAACAGCCGGACACCACCAGCCAGACTGGGAGCCAAATGAAGGGACAAGTGAAAACAGACACCAAAGAGCCGGAAACCACCACCCAGACCGGGAAACAAACGAAGGGGGCGAAGCGAAGACAGACATCCGGCGAGCCGAACACCACCAGCCAGACTACGAGACCAATGAGGGGAAAACCGGTGAAGACAGCCATCCAAAGAGCCGGACACCACCAGCCAGACTGGGAAATACATGGAAGGAAAAAATTGAAGACAGACATGCAGAGAGCCAGAAACCACCAGCCAGACTGGGAGAAAAATAAAAGGAGCAAGTGAAGACAGACATCCGGAGAGCCAGACACAACCAGACGGAACGGGAGACAAATGGAGGGAGACAGGTGAAAACAGACATCCGTAGAGCCGGACACCGCCAGACAAGGGAAGACAGACATCCAGAGAGCCGGACACCAACAGCCAGACTGGGAGACAAATGGGTTGGGACACATCCGGAGAGCCGGAGGCCACAACCGGGAAAGAGGCGGACACCTTTTAAGAGAAAATTGAGAACCCCAACAGTAGACTGCTTTGGGAGTACAAACTCTGGGGCGCGGGGCAGCCCCCGGATTGGCGCGGTTGAGTCCACGCTGTTGACGCTGCGCGAATCCGCGACGCTCCTGCTATGTGAAATTTGCAACCGGCTGTGACAAAACGCGTTGGTACGGCTGTGCGCTGGACGCATCACTTTGTTGCTTTATTGATTCACTGATTCATTGATTCAATTCTTCTCTGCGCCATCGGGTCACTGATTCATCGAATGATTGATTCTTCGACTCATTGGTTCGTTGCTTCATTCTGTGAGTTGCGCATGGGTTCTTTCATGTCATTTCACTGGCAGCTCAACAACTATTTTCTCATTCGTTGAGGCACCTCACAGCTTCAACGCTTCGTTGCTTCTGCTCAAAAACTTTCCTGTAGGCCATCTTCTTCCTATAATGGTTGAATGTTTTGGAAAGTTCTGCCCCCGCACGGGCCGGGCACTATCTGGTATATAACCACGCCCTACACGGAACTTTTCTTGGCATCTTGTGTTTGCTGGCGGTCCTCGTATGAGAGCTCCTCGTCATCTCGTTGAAAACACATAGGGTCCAACTTTAGCCGATGGTGTAACCTACGCAGCATATCAGCCCACAGCTGGTGGAAAGAGACGCCGCGACAGCCATCAACAAAGTCCTATGCGTGCTTCGAATTTTTTTTACCAGCTGTTTCTGCGTTTTCGCATACGTAAGGATGAATAAGTCCCACGTCGGCCTGAACAAATCCACTCCTCGCCCTTCGCCTCTCACACGTGCACCGTGCTACTGTGCCGTTCTGTCACATGTCAGTCATATCCTGTCACATCATGCTGCACCAAGAGAAAGCAAGGCCTGGACACACATTGCCTGAGTTCACTCTGATCTGCAGGTGCAGGGTGCTGTATTGCGGCCGAACCTGGCAAATCAGACTGCCTGCCCCTGCCTGATCACTTGTGCACAAGCCCCATGCAATCATTCTCAAATCTCAGAGACTGGCTGGATAGTGAAAACCAGCTGAAACATGGGCACTTGGCAGGGACTCACCAAACCTGTCGTCGCTCAACTCGTTCATACACATGGTTCCGCCACATGTTCAATTCACACGGTCGCATCCAGTAAGCCAGCCACATGCGTTCCAAGTACTTTTTGATCCCGGCAGTGAGGGCATCAAGCAACCTGCGGGGGTGGCGCTGCAACGAAAAATGATGTTGGCCGAGGACACATAAGTTTTGACGACAAAGGACCGCTCTCGTAGCACTCTTCGCACCCGGCAATCTTAAGAATCGCAAAAATAATTGCAGGCCCGCGCAACATGATTTTGGGAGACTGCAAGCCTGAAAAATCCGCACCTGTTACTTCAATGTGGCCCAAAAGCCAAAGCCCCAAGGAACAGTTTTCACTGGGTTTAGGATTGTCTTGGGATTTTTTCTTTTCCGTTTTGGGATTTTTTGCGGGTTTCTTGTTCTGTCCATTTTCCTTGTTAATTGCAACGTTTTTGAATTGGAACTTCTTATTTTCCCCGGGATTTGCAACATGTTGCATCGCTGCCGTTGTTTTTGCAGTGCTACTGCTACTGCTGCTGCTGCTGTTGCTGCTGTTGTTGTTCTTGTTCTTCTTCTTCTTCTCCTTCTTGTTCTTCTTCTTGTTCTTCTTCTTGTTCTTCTTCTTGTTTTTCTTCTTGTTCTTCTTTTTTTTTTTTCTTCTTCTTCTTCTTCTTCTTCTTCTTCTTCTTCTTCTTTTTCTTCTGTTCTTGTTCTTGTTCTTGTTCCTATTCTTCTTGTTCTTATTGTTCTTCTTCTGTTCTTGTTCTTGTTCTTCTTGTTCTTGTTCTTCTTGTTCTTGTTCTTCTTGTTCTTGTTCTTCTTGTTCTTGTTCTTCTTGTTCTTGTTCTTCTTGTTCGTTCTTCTTGTTGTTATTGTTTTTCTTGTTCGTGTTTGTGTTCTTGTTTTTGTTTTTGTTCTTGTTCTTGCTGTTGTCGTCGTCGTTGTCGTTGTCGTTGCTGTTGTTAGCGTTCGTGTTTGTGTTGGTGTTAGTGTTACTTGTACTGTTGGCGCAATTTGTGTTGTTAGTGCTAGTGCTACTTTTACTGTTGTTGTTGTTGTTGTTGTTGTTGTTGTTGTCGTTGTTGTTGTTACTGTGAATGTTGTTACTGTG
>BGPT01000132.1:423937-438937 GCA_003297045.1 Symbiodinium sp. clade C Y103 | reverse complement strand
CTGTGTGGTCCAGGTTGTGTGTGAAGGAGTTGTGTGTGAAAGTGCTGTGTGTGAAAGAGTCGTCTGTGAAAGAGTTGTGTGTAAAAAATTGTGTGCGAACGAGTTGCGTGTAAGAAGGCTGCGTGTGGAAGAGCTGCGGCGCCACCAGAGCCAGCCCAGTACCGCGAGTGACGCGAGCGCCACACCTGCCACACAAAATGAAGGTCGGTGGCAGCAACTGCCACACCTGCCACACAAAGTGAAGGTCGATGTCAAACGCCACGCCTGCCACACAAAGTGACGCGGCGCCCCCGGGACCCAAGCGCGTCACAAGAGCCAGCAAAGCGCCATAAGTGCCACGCCTGCCACACAAAGTGAAGGTCCATGTCGCCAAGTGCCACGCCTGCCACACAAAGTGAAGGTCGATGTCTCCAAATGCAACACCTGCCACACAAAGTCACGCGGCCCACCCGGGACCCAAGCACGTCACAAGAGCCAGGCGTGCCGTGATTGCACCGCCTGCCACACAAAGTGAAGGCCCATGTCACCAAGCGCCACGTCTGCCACACAAAGTGAAGATCCATGCCGCCAAGCGCCACGCCGCCACACAAAGTGACACGGCCCAAGCGCATCACAAGAGCCAGCTGAGCGCCACAAGCGCCACGCCTGCCACACAAAGCGAAGGTCCATGTCGCCAAGTGCCACGCCTGCCACACAAAGTGAAGGTCCATGCCGCCAAGCGCCACACCTGCCACACAAAGTGACGCGGTGCCCCTCAAACCCACATGCTTCACAAGAGCCAGCTGAATGCCGTGAATGCCACGGCTGCCGCACAAAGTGACGGTCCATGTCGCCAAGCGCCGCGCCTGCCACCAGGATGTCTCCAAATGCCACGCCTGCCACACAAAGTGACGCGGCGCCCCCGGGACCCAAGCGCGTCACAAGAGCCAGCTGAATGCCATAAGGGCCACGCCTGCCACACAAAGTGAAAGTCCATGTCGCCAAGGGCCACGCCTGCCACACAAAGTGAATGTCCATGTGTGCACAATGGCACAGTGGCAGGGAGCAAAGCAATCAGCTGCCGTCATAGGGCCTAAAAGGCCTGCAAATGAATCCACCTTGCTACAACTGTGTCTGCACATGGAATGGCTGTTGGTCAGTATGCCATCTGATTTGACAGCACCCCAAAATCTTGCTGACCAACAGCCCTAACGCCTGTTATAACCGACTTTCTTGCGGTCTTCTAAACGGCTATCTAAGGTCACTGCTTCCTCGGTGATGCCAAACATTCCGCTCTCCAAAAGTCGCAGCAAAGGTTCTATCCTCCCTTGCTTTTTCGTCAGGCAGTCAGCTACCATGTGCATATGATCAATCCATCGAACTTTGCCACGCAACTCTCCTAACTCTTCTCTCAGCATCTGGACATCCAACGCGGTTCTTCGATCTGCGCCACCTCCAGTTTCGTTCGCCAACAAGTCGTACAAAGACTTCGCATCCACAACAGCTAAAGCACCTTCTACTTGGTCTGTCTCCTCAACCTTTGTGAAAGCAGAATAGCCTAGCTTATGGACATGACGACGCCAGTTGCGCAGCTGGAAGTCAGGATCAGTAAACTCTGAATACATCACCATCATCCAAAGAAGATCACCCACGCCACGAGCGAGACTCTGTGTCTCAGCCGCCAGAGTGCTATTCACAGTTCGATGAAGCTTGCCGCTCTTCCAATGGAGCAGGTTACATCTGGCCTGCTTCCCCTTCAGAAGATCCTCATCAAAGGCCAACAACATGTGGCCGCCTTGCGTCTTTCCTCCTCTTGCATTTGCCCAAGAGGCGTCTGAGATGACTCCCCATCTCATCCTCGACTCTGGTATCGCCTGAATCTTCAACGCAAGCTCTGAGTGCTCTTTGATTCGGGCTACAATGCGGTTCAACTCAATGACATCTGACACCTTCATCTCCAAAAGCATCGATGAACACATAGAAGCTGCTGCAGCTGCATCCGGACGACCTTCTCTGCCTGCCCAGTTCAACGAGCCACACACCTTTCGCACTAAACCTGTCTCCTCATCTGTAAGCCTCTCATGCTTCTGCTTCAATCTCTGTGGACTCAACTGAACTTTCTCTAAACGCTCCTCAACAAAGGCCTTCATATCTACCAAAACGGTATCCTGAATGCACCTCAGTCTGCGCCCATTGAAATTGGCACCCTTTTCATCCAAGGGTTCAACCTTTCCAAAAGTAAAGCGCTTCCGCAGCTGTGACATCTTCGCTTCATGCTCTTCGCCTCCAAACATCAGCAAGTCATCAATCTCAACCGCAACCATTCCTAGCAAACGCTTCTCTCCTGGCTTGTTTGAATCAGGGCCATGTAACAGGTATGTGCAGGGGTCCAGGGCTGACTGCTTGTACCCCAGCTCATCCACTAAGAAGGAAACCAAGGTCTTCCTCCAATGCATTGGTGCATCGCACAAACCGTAACAGCCCAAAATGATCTCAGCCAGTTGCCCCTCTTCAAGCCCGGGCATGCTTCCATTCACAGAACGGCAATACAGTTTCCCTCCTTTGCGCACCAAAGGCAAACTTTGAGTGAATGCTGATTTGAGATCGCCGATGACTCCTCTGAACGCATGATTGACTGCTGCTTGAATCAGCACCTGCAAGTTTGAAGTGGTGACAGTGGGAGCAAATCTTGCTAGATCTGCAATATCAGGGTCTTTGTCACCCCTGATGCAGAAACGGGACTTCTTTGTTCGTGGAGCGCCAGGTGCATCTCCTGGCTTGTATCGTCGAACCATGCGGCTCGGAAGGATTCTGTTGGACTTGCCTTCCTTGGCAAGCTGTTCTCTGACCGCATTTGACTCCTCCATGCTCAGAATTCTGAGCGCTCCACTCTTCACAATCTTCTGAAACTCCTCTGTATCTTGAGCAATCCACTCAGGCCACTCTTCGTCTGGGATCTCATGTGGAAAAACTTCGCCTTCTCCTCTCTTGGGCGAATAGCCTTGCCCATGTGACAGAAAATGTGAATCTACCTTGAACTCGGTGATTCCTTTCCACCAGTCCAAGCGCTCCTCTCGCTTGGTAAAAGGGGACCATTCATCTGTAATCTCCTCAGACTGGCCTACACCGTACACCCTCTTGGTGCACCTCTCCTTTTTGATTGCCCTCAGAGGAATTGGACTCTGGTCCACTCCCATAGGATTGAACATAGCTTTCCTCCAATGCACGTGATGACGCTGAAGAACATTTCGATGGCTATCAAACACCCAATAGTCATGAGTGGGCTCTTCTGGCATGTCCTCCTTCTCGCCTTCTCCCAAAAAGAAAACTTCTGCGACATATGGCGCCATCGTCCTCCACCTGTCTTGGGCGCGCTCTCTCGCGCGGCCGTAGCCCATGGGAACTCCATCTAAGTTCGCATTGTGTGCAATGGAGTTTGTGATGCCCTGAATCGCCTCCTCCTCTGCTTGAGCATCGAAGTTCTGTTGCTGGTCTGCAAGGTTCGGCTGAACCACTTCGGCTTCCTCGTCAGGCTCCAAAACGGTCGCCTGAGAACTACGACGAGGCTGTTCAAAAAGATCACGAAACTCTGAATCCTCATCATCATCGTCCATCGGCCCAACTGCTCTCGGACCTGCTTCAGCCGAAGGTGCTGCCTGAACTTCATCATCAGGCAACGGTGTTCCTGGACTTAGCATGTCCTCTTCTTCTTCTTCAAACCTGACCCTTGGCTTGCCTCTCTCCTCACCTTCTTTGGCTACTGGGTCTTCATCTTGCATCTCCTCTGCATCTTCTGTAACATCCCTAAAACCAGCTCTCCTCGAACTCCGTTTCAAGCGCTCTTGCATCTCACTGAAATCCTCTGCAACAACCTCAACGCCTAACTTCTCAACTGTTGTTGCCTCTCGCACCTGCTCAACCGCAGCCTTCCACAACTCTCCAAACATGTTCAACCAAACAACTGAACCTTCCATTGCAAGAACATGTCCAGGACCGATCCAGGAAGCTCGTCTGCCAACACCATGGCCTCTCTCAGCCTCAGGCTGGCCATGAACCTTCTTCCTCTTGCGCAAAACTCTGAAGACATACACGATATCTCCTGCTTTGAAAACGCGTTGGATCCTGGTTCTGGCTCGGAGTGACTTGGCTGCTGCCTCCTTGCAAGCTAACTTCATGAACGCATCTTGCGCAATCTGGCGCAACTCCAAAGTTCGGTCAAAGGCATCTGACACGTGCTGGACTTGTAAGGCTGGGTCCAACACCTCATCGCTCATCAGTGATCCAGGCATCCTAGGCCACTGACCGATCTGCCTCTGAACAGGACTGTAACCGGAGCGGTTCATGAATCTGTTTTTGGATGCCTCGCACTCATAAAGCAGTGCGCTCAACTCCTCAACTGTGGCAATTGAAGTTGAAGCACGTGCCTTCTCAATCAGATCCTTCATAAGACCTCCATGGCGTTCTACTTTTCCTTGTTGCCACGGAGACTTGGTGGCCGCTCTGAACACCAATGTCCCAAACTGAGCACACCACTGAGAAAAAGCTCCTCTGAACTCCAAACCTTCATCCAGAGAAACGTACTGTGGCATGCCAAACGTGCGACACCACGTTTTCCAGAATGCCCTCCAGATAGTGTGAGGGGACTTGTCTTGGATGAGCTCCACCATCTGATAGTTGGTGCCGAGATCTACGACATTGAGCACTGGCAAGGATCTCTGATTCATGGGATCTGGGATGAATTCAGATCCATCCCAACGGCAACTCCTGGTTTGTAGCATTTTGGAACCACTGCTGGCCGCGGGGCTTTCGGCACAACATGGCTCTCGCATGTAGCGCATCTGAACTCTCTGACAAACCACCGGATCACTTCTTCTCTGACGCGTCCGGCTCGAAGAAAACGTACAAAACTATCTTTGGCTGGGTGACCCAAATTCACATGCATTTTGGTCACTTTGTTCTTGTCCTCTTCTGTGACCGCTGCAGCTGTGCGCTTCATGCGCCTCTCCTCTTGTTCATTTACCCGGACCTCTTCCGGGAGCATATCCTCAAACTCATCAAGTTCTAAGCCCTCAGCCTCCACCGCAAACGACTCAAGGACAATGTCGGTCTTCTTCGGCATTTCTGGCTTGCCGAACTTGAACCTCAAATGACGCTTCAAACCTCGGACAATTGCCCTACAAAGCTCAGGTGGATAAACTGCGGCCAGTGCAGCTCTTCCATGGGTCAATGGCTCGTGCTCATGGTCTTGAGTGCATCTCCTCTGAAGCTCCATTGCAATGTGCCAAGAGTTGGTGACCCATTGCGTTGACTTTTTGTTCAAGCCCTCATTGACTCGCATGCCATAGCTGCACATATCGCTCACACAAACATAAATGCCTTTCAGCTGCAAAACTCTCTGCATCGCCTCTTCTTCCCATGCTTTGGATGGCCGGGGTTGCTCCAAAAGAAAAACCTTTCCACGATTGTGCTGCCAAATCGCAACATCACAAGCTGTCTCCATATGTGCCAAGCCTTCTCCAACCAAAACGACTGCCTTCTCAAACGACATCTTTGGCAGGTTCCACTCCTGCAAGGGCGTAAACGCCGTGCAAGGTGGGCTATTGACCACCAACTCCGGATCGTCCTCCTCCAGTTCCCGCCACATGCGTCTGGTATCTTCCGCATCTCTCAAGTCATAGCCAGTCTGAAGGTCATAAGCTCCTCCAACCTTCAGCCCTTGTCTCTTGGCTTCCGCCGTAATACGAGGCGGACTGAAAACTTCTGCAACATCCACCGCAAAACAACCTCCTTCTGCATTCTGCACTGCCCTACGCAGCCATGTCTTCTGTTGTTTTGACAAAGCTGTCTCGCTCTCCTCATCTGCAATCATCTCATCATATTTGGCCTTATCTGTCATGGCCACCCGAACAATGCACTCATCCTCCAAATGAAGGTCTTCATAGTTGTTCACTCTATACCAAGCTGAATCCTGTAGCACATAGACCTCCTTTGGCTCATATCCCGGTGCATCGGCCCATCGGGAGACCTTTTCTGCCATCTTCTCACCTCTCAAGCTCACCCAGACCTCCTGGTCGGGGATTTGGATGCCTTGTTCTGACTCCGCTCTTTGCGGATGTTGCTCCTCACTGACGATGCGGCTCTGGATGGACTCCCCGCTTCCGACAGCTCTGATGTCAGACGATGAAGCTCCGCAAGCTCGGTCTCCTCCTTCATCCTTCGCTCTGCATAAGCCCACATCTCGCCATCGTGGTAACTCTTGTGTTCCACATAGCTTGGGCCCATCGCCATGGCTCCGTACTCTGACATCATGATCTCCGTCACCTCCAGGCCCCTCACAGCCTGCTGCAACTCGTTCCTCAAGGTGAAGATCTCTCGATTGGAGTCGGTGTTCCTCAGAGTTGTCAGATCTCGCTGCCACCTCAAAGCTTCTCGTTCGTTGGCTTCGTTCTCCTGCTCCAGATGACGTGTATACCTCTGCATTCCTGATTCATCTGGACGACCTCTTGATTCTTCTGGACGCTCTGTTCCGACAAGGCTCGGACTTGTTGCTCCAACAAACTCTCCTGGTACTTCATCTTGGCCCGATCCGCCAAGTAGGCTTCGGTGGCCGAAGCTGAAGTCGATGACGCTGCGGCTGCCGCCTTCTTCGACGTAGCTTTGGGTTTGACCGGCTTGGCCATCTCGGCCGGCATCTTCCATCTTGCATGACAATCCCAGCACACTATCCATGATCCGTGCTGGTTGCTCCCCATCGCCAACCTCTCTTGGCGATGTCCACAAACATCCTTGCTCATCGCCGGCTGGATCTTGGACTTCATAGGCTCCAAAACGGGAGCATCTCTGATGGCGCGAGCCAACTGCTCGGAAGACGGTGTTGAGTATTGAGTCGCCGTCGAATCCTGCGGCAACCATGAATTGACCGACTCCTCTTGCCCAAGCAGCTGCACCACCAAGCAGACTTTGTCCAGGATCGCTCGCCAATTTGCCAAAGCCCGGCGCGGATTGCGCGGCTCGCGCGCGGCTGGCATGGGCACATCGCCAGATCGGCGATTCAAAGCGCGGCGGAAGAGCGCCAGATGCTCCATGGTTCAGAAGCGAACAGTTCGAATTGTTGATCAACATGTCACCTTCAGCCTCTGAGCCAGAACACCATCGGAAGTCGCTGTCATTCAAGCCGGCATGCACAACTTCAGCTGGACAAACAAAACCTTGATCTCCAAACCTCAACACCTCCATGGCCAAATGCCCACTTAGCAAAGAGTGCAACTCAACTGTCACTTGCAAACGGTGAAGATGCATGCAGCTCTGAGGAATGTCAATGGAAGCTTGCAGTTCACGAAGAAGTTTGATTGGGAGTAACAAAGGAACATCACCTTCAACAACTGTCACTTCGAGCACGCCTGAATTTCCTTGAATGCCCAATGGGATTGCTGCTGAGCCTAGCACGTTTGCAGCTCCTCCTACACCATGTGCTCGAGCTTTCTTGTGTGGCAACCATGCAACCCTCAAACCAAACTGCTTCAACTCCTCTTTTAGTCTTCGAAGCGCAACACTGCCGATCAATCCATCTTGCGCCGCTGTGTCTACCACAGCCATGCTGGGACTTGTTGTGAGCCCAACAAAATAACTGGCTGCCACGCTTGTGGTCTCTTTTGACCCTTTTGACAAAACTACGCCTAAGCCCTTCATATGAGGATTACCGCATGACACCTCCTGGGGCATGGCAATACTGTGTACCCCCACAGTATCCCCTGTTGACAAGTGAGTGGAATCAACCCCGCACTCACAAATCGAAAAAGAACTATTACTAAGCACATTCAAGAAACAGGATCCAGGAGACGCAACATACCAACTCTGGCCACCGGTCGTTGATGCCCCGGAAGCCGGCTTTGATCCGGTACTCTGAGAAGACGTCGAATGTGCACTTCGACGCTCATCGGGCGGCGCCTTGCACTCGCGCGCCCAGTGACCAACTGTGCCGCACTTTGCACAGCGCGTTCTCAGCTTGAGCTGCTCTATATGGATCCTTTTCTTGTCCTTGATGTACTCATGCCACGGTGAGCCTCGCCCTTTTCCCTTCGCAGCACCTTTGCCACTGTTGTAGAATTGGCGACCCTTCTGCTTTGACTGAATGGCACGTTTGACCTCCTGATATGTGGCCAGGACTATCTGCAACTCAGTTTCATCAAAGACCCTCTCCGCCTGACCCTCCGAGAGGTAAACATAGTCCTCATCAGTCATGTCCTCAAACTCGGTCGCATAGCTCTGATTTGGATTCTCGGTCTCGTCACCCTCAGACGCTTCCTCATCATCCTGCAAAAAGGCCATTGAGCTTTTGGACTTCCCATCTGAAAGTACCTTGTCCAACTTGCGCAAACAGGAAATCACAGTTGCCTTGTCGTACTTCCCATTTGCCCAAGCACCGAAGCGGAGTTCTTGTCCCTCTGTCAGCGCTGCCTGACGAAAGATCACGTACCCCATTGCTTGGTCTGGAAGCTGAACACCCTCTTTCTCCAGAAGGTAGAAGTTCCGCTCACAGCGGATGATGTATTCCTGAATCCCTTCCTTGTGGGATCTCGGCTGCCCATAGATCGCCCTCTCAAAGGCCCTCGGCATAGAGAGCTCAAGGTGGGGAGCAAACTGCTCCTTCAGCTTCTGCATGATGTTCTGCACACCCTTCTCATGTGCGATGCTCTCAAAATCGAGACCATCTGCAGCAGCCCTTGCAATGCCTGTCAAGGCTCTAAGGAGTCTCACTCCACGCTTTTCCTTGGGCAGCTCAGATTCGAATTCCCATAGCTTCACGTTCTTCTCGAACACGCCAAACATCACAGCAGGCTCGCTTCCATCCCAAGTAGGAGGTGGCGGCTCACGGCCGCTCGCAAAGGCAACGCCTGGATCTGTCATGGCAGGCTCCGCTACCACTGTGCACAATGGCACAGTGGCAGGGCCGTCATAGGGCCTAAAAGGCCTGCAAATGAATCCACCTTGCTACAACTGTGTCTGCACATGGAATGGCTGTTGGTCAGTATGCCATCTGATTTGACACCATGTCACCAAGTGCCACGCCTATACCACACAAAGTGAGGCGGCGCCCGGGACCCAAGCGCGTCACAAGAGCCAGCTGAGTGCCATAAGCGCCACGCCTGCTGCACAAAGTGAAAGTCCATGTCCCCAAGCGCCACCCCTGCCACACAAAGTGAAGGTCCACGTCGCCAAGCGCTGCCCCAGCCACACAAAGCGCGGCGGCGTCCCCGGGACCCAAGCGCGTCACAAGAGCCAGGAAGTGCCAGAAGTCACCAGACCCGGCCCAGCGCCATAAGTGCCACGCCTGCCTCACAAAGTGAAGGTTTAGTCGCCAAGTGCCACGCCTGCCACACAAAGTGATAGTGGATGTCACCGCGCGCCTCGCCTGCCACGCAAAATGCAGCGGTGCCCCCGGGACCCAAGCGCGTCACCAGACTCAGCCCAGTGCCATAAGTGCCACGCCTGCCATGCAAAGTGACAGTCCATGTCGCCAAGCGCCAGGCCTGCCACGGTAAGTTGTGCGTGGGGAAGTTGTGTGTGGGTAAGTTGTGTGTGGGTAAGTTGTGTGTGGGGAAGTTGTGTGTGTGTGTGAGTAAGGTGTCTGTGTGTGTGAGGGAGTTGTGTGGGAGTAAGGTGTGCGTGGGGAAGTTGTGTGTGGGTAAGTTGTGTGTGGGCAAGTTGTGTGTGGGGAAGTTGTGTGTGAGTAAGGTGTGTGTGTGTGTGAGGAAGTTGTGTGTGTGGGTAAGCTGTGTGTGGATAAGTTGTATGTGAGTAAGGTGTGTGTGTGAGTAAGTTGTGTGTGGGTAAGTTGTGTGTGGGTAAGTTGCGTGTGGTCAAGTTGTGTGTGTGGGTAAGTTCTGTGCGTGGTCAAGTTGTGTGTGTGTGGGTAAGTTGTGTGTGGGTAAGTTGTGTGTGGGTACAGTAAGTTATGCGCGAGCAAGTTGTGTGTTGGTTAATTGTGCGCGGGTAAGTTGTGTGTGGGTAAGTTGTGTGTGGGTAAGTTGTGTGTGGTCAAGTTGTGTGTGTGTGTGGGTTGGTTGTGTGTGAGTAAGTTGTGTGTGGTCAATTTGTGTGTGGGTACAGTAAGTTATGTGCGAGCAAGTTGTGTGTGGGTAAGTTGCGCGTGGGTAAGTTGTGTGTGTGGGTGAGGTGTGTGTGTGTGTGGGTAAGTTATGTATGGTCAAGTTGTGTGGGGGTAAGTTGTGTGTGGGTAAGTTGTTTGTGGGTACAGTAAGCTATGTGCGAGCAATTTGTGTGTGGGTAAGTTGTGCGTGGGTAAGTTGTGTGTGTGGGTAAGTTGTGTGTGTGTGGGTAAGTTGTGTGTGAGTAAGTTGTGTGTGGTCAAGTGGTTTGTGGTCAAGTTGTGTGTGGTCAAGTTGTGTGTGGGTAAGTTGTGTGTGGTCAAGTTGTGTGTGGGTAAGTTGTGTGTGGTCAAGTGGTGTGTGGTCAAGTTGTGTGTGGTCAAGTTGTGTGTGAGTAAGTTATGTGTTGGTAAGGTGTGTGTGTGGGTAAGTTGTGTGTGGCGGACGGCGGGCGGACGCGGGCCGCGGCCGGGAGATGCACAACAAAAAACAAGAACCCCACACAAAGGTGCGGGGAACAAAAACCTCACACAAAGATGTCGGGAAAAAGCTTTTTCAGTGGTAGGTTTATTATTTCTGCATCGTTCAATTTGATAGTTTTGAGCAAACATCTGCGCAACATTGGCTGAGAGTTGGGGACAACCTGGCAAGTAACCACGTTGTGTGAAGCTGGGACCGAGTTGACCCAGGCGGGCCTTGAGTTGAATGTTACAACTACCGTAACGTGGCTCAGCAATCTGTTTGGCAGCAGCTTCGGCGCAAGTTGGCCCAATGCAAACCCAACATGGGGAAGATTGCACAGCACGAAACATCATCGAAGCCCCAAAAACTGTCGCATTGGGCACTCCGAACCCACCTTCGGCCGAAGTTGTTCCCAAACGGGCACAACTATGGATTTACTCTTAGGCCTATAGGCTGCGAATGTTGAACAAAAGTCGGGCCCAACTTCGATCCAAGTTAGGACCCAAGTGGGGCACAACTTGGATCCAACATGGCGCAACCTGGCCCCTTATTGTGCCTGCCTGCGCGTTTCTATACTTTGACGCAAAGCCCGCCAGTTTCATTGTTTCCAGCAAACAGCTGCGCACGTGCGTCCAACATTAAGCAACTTTGGCTGCAATTGGGCCGCTGTTGCTCCCACAGGGGCCCACGCAGTGCCACGTTGGAGCCAACTGGGTCCAAGCGGAGGCCAAGCTGCATGTCCGTCCGTGGTCAGCCCACACCAGCAATTCCATCGGCCCCCCTCCCTTGCTTCCACTTCCAGCAGCGGCCCTAGGAGCCTGCTCGCAGCCTCTAACCTTTCATATCACCTGGTGTGGGCGGTGCTCGTCGCGAAGCGACTAAGAATACAAGAATGTCGTCAGTCCAGCTTCTGTACTTGGACTGTGACTCAAATCTGGTTGAATCCACCAAGCCACAAACCGTGCCTCGGAGAACCATACGGTCGCACAAGCAGTAACTGATAAACGAAATACATGTACCAGAATGGAATGTAATCTTCTGTATATATATATATATATACTGGTATACATTTTTTATATATACATATAATAAATATACTTGCGAAACTCCTAGTTTCATGCAGAAGTTGACCTGGCGCCCTACATTCCGCTGAGAAAAAAATCACGCGCTCTTGGTCCACCCGCGACCCATGATTTTTATGCAATACCATACCAGCGTCGGTAAAGTGTGTAACTTACGCAATGAAGAAGTTTCTCAAAGGCACCTTGCGCTCACGATTGAAAGCAGCCTGGTGACAGCTGCTGAAACATGCAACTACAACGCAATCACTGTCTTCAGTGTCTCGTGCAAAAAGATGCTACAAATTCGGTTACGGGCCGACTCTTCTCAACGTAAACACTGGCCTCCGGTGTCCAATGATACTTCGGATTCGGCATCAAAAAAAAGGGCCCTGATTCCGTTTCGACCTTAGAAGATACAACGGCATGAGTGCAAAAGCGCGGCAACTTCAGACCTAGGAAGAAGGACGTGGGAGGCTCTAGAACGACGCGGCCCAAACTGCAACGTAGAAGTTTTCTTCATAGCGGATTTTCGCTTTTCCGCTGTTTGCCTCAATCTTCTCACGCCCATTCTCGTGGGCACCTTTCTAGCAACTGTTCGGGGCGATGCATGAAGACGCCTCTGAATGGGAAAGCTGCACTGCAGCAAAATGGTAGTGGTGGCTTCACATTGCTGGCCAAGACAGAATAAGGGCCCCCGCTAATTCAGCACAACGCAATTGCAGCGCCCGCCGTGCATAGCCAGAGGATCCTGAGGCAAGGCCTAGAACCTTGGCTGAGCAGCTGGCGCTGGTATACCTGGAATTGCTTTACCAAGCAAAATTGCTTTGAATTGTGGGTGGTGGCTAAGGAACCCACTGTGAGGAGAGTATTGAGGCACTGACAATGTTCGACACCGGCTGGGACTCGTAGTACGGACACAGCCTAAAAGGTTTCAGGGCGCTTTCGTTATTACACGCATGCCACCCCATGCTGAGAAAAAACAGGCGCGGGCGTTGTGCGATGAAAGCCAGGCTCTTGTCGAATGGCAAACGCCTAGGCTCCAAGGCCACGGCGGCCTACTGGAGGGACTCGCTTGCAAGGAAGGGTCCTCTGACATCTCTTGTCTGCCCGCTACACCAACAGATTAGGAAACTGACCAGTCCAAATCAAACTAGACGACGGATGGCCCGAGAGCGTAGAGGAGCATAGGGAGAGGTGTAAATAAGTATGAACATCTTATAGCATGAAACAAAAAAAGAAAAATACGATGGTGCCAAAAAGAAACAAGATATCACGGACGCTTTTGCACACAAACGCTTTTGCACACAGACCCTTTTACACACAAACACTTTTACTTTACAAACACATGTACACACAGACCCTTTTACGCACAGACGTTTTTACACGCAGACACTTTTACACACAGACCCTTTTACACACAGACACTTTTACACACAAGCACTTGTACAAAGACGCTTTTACACACACAGTTTTTACATACAGACCTCAGCCACTTTTACTCACAGACCCTTTTACACACAGACACTTTTACACACAAACACCTTTACACACAGACTCTTTTACACCGGACCCTTTTTCACAGGAACGCGTTTACACACAGAGCTCTTTACACACAGACCCTTTTACACACAGACCCTTTTACACACAGACCCTTTTACACACACGGGATTTTACAGACAGACGCTTTTACACACAGCACTTTTACACACAGACCCTTTTACATACACGGAATGTTACAGACAGACGCTTTTACACGCAGACCCTTTTACGCACAGACCCTTCTACACACAGACCCTTTTACACACAGACGCTTTTACACACAGACGCTTTTACACACAAACACCTGTACACAGAGACGCTTTTACTTTTACACACAGACAGTTTTACACACAGACCCTTTTACCCACAGAAGCTTTTACACACAGACGCTTTTCCACACAGACGCTTTTACACATAGACGCTTTTCCCGAGAGCGTCTGAGCGAAGGGTTCTTCTAACAGCGAAGGTCTGTCATACATTTTCACATCATCACATCTTCACATCTTTACATCTTCACACCTTTACATCTTCACATCTTCACATCTTCTCATCTTCACATCCTCACATCTTCACATCTTCACATCTTCACATCTTCACATCTTTTGTAGGAGTGTAGAAGTGTAGAAGTGTAGAAGTGTACTTCACATCTTTACATCCTCACATCTTCACATCTTCACATCTTCACATGTTCTCTCTCTCTCTTTCTCTCTCTCCCCTTTCACTCTCTCCTTCTTCTTCTTCTTCTTCTTCTTCTTCTTCTTCTTCTTCTTCTTCTTCTTCTTCTTTCTCTCTTTAGGCCGCGGGCAGTGCCGACGAGCTGTCACGAAACGTCAACCCTCTCGCACGAAACGAGGTTCGATCGTCAAAACTGAGGTAAAATTGCGATTTCAACGGTGTGTAAGAGGGTCTGTGTGTAAAAGGAACTGTGTGTAAAAGAATCTGTGTGTAAAAGCGTCTGTGTGTAAAAGCGTCTGTGTGTAAAAGCGCCTGTGTGTAAAAGGGTCTGTGAGTAAAAGCGCCTGTGTGTAAAAGCATCTGTGTGTANAAGCGTCTGTGTGTAAAAGGGTCTGTGTGTAAAAGCGTTTGTGTGTAACAGCTTCTGTGTGTAAAAGTGTCTGTGTGTAAAAGGGTCTGTGTGTAAAAGCGTCTGTGTGTAAAAGGGTCTGTGTGTAAAAGAGTCTGTGTGTAAAAGCGCCTGTGTGTAACAGCATCTGTGTGTAAAAGGGTCTGTGTGTGAAAGGGTCTGTGTGTAAAAGCGTCTGTGTGTAAAAGCGTCTCTGTGTAAAAGGGTCTGTGTGTAAAAGCGTCTTTGGGTAAAAGTGTCTGTGTGTAAAAGCGTCTGTGTGTTAAAGCGTCTGTGTGTAAAAGCGTCTGTGTGTAAAAGCTTCTGTGTGCAAAAGGGTCTGTGTGTACAAGCGCCTGTGTGTAAAAGGGTCTGTGTGTAAAAGCGCCTGTGTGTAAAAGCTGCCGTGTTTAAAAGCGTCTTTGTGTAAAAGGGTCTGCGTGTAAAAGGGTCTGTGTGTAAAAGCGTTTGTGTGCAAAAGCTTCTGTGTGTAAAAGCGTCTGTGTGTAAAAGTGTCTGTGTGTAAAAGGGTCTGTGTGTAAAATTGTTTGTGTGTAAAATGGCCGATGTGTAAAAGGGTCTGTGTGTAAAAGCGTCTGTGTGTAAAAGGGTCTGTGTGTAAAAGCGCCTGTGTGTAAAAGGGTCTGTGTGTAAAAGCGCCTGTGTNAAGCGCCTGTGTGTAAAAGCATCTGTGTGTAAAAGCGTCTGTGTGTAAAAGGGTCTGTGTGTAAAAGCGTCTGTGTGTAAAAGGGTCTGTGTGTAAAAGCGTTTGTGTGTAAAAGCGTCT
>BGPT01000132.1:379300-423292 GCA_003297045.1 Symbiodinium sp. clade C Y103 | reverse complement strand
AAGGGTCTGTGTGTAAAAGCGTTTGTGTGTAAAAGCTTCTGTGTGTAAAAGTGTCTGTGTGTAAAAGGGTCTGTGTGTAAAAGCTTCTGTGTGTAAAAGCTTCTGTGTGTAAAAGGGTCTGTGTGTAAAAGCGTCTGTGTGTAAAAGGGTCTGTGTGTAAAAGCGCCTGTCTGTAAAAGGGTCTGTGTGTAAAAGCGCCTGTGTGTAAAAGCATCTGTGTGTAAAAGCGCCTGTGTGTAAAAGGGTCTGTGTGTAAAATCTTCACATCTTCACATCTTTACATACTTTTTTATTTGCGCCTTAATTATTGACATCTTCTTTCTTTGAGACATCTTCTTCTATTTCTCTCTCTATTTTTCATGCTATACGATTTTCGCAATTACATATCTCACTATACTTCTCGTCTAGTTACACACAGTCCCCTTACACACAGACAAATTTACACAGACCCTTTTACACACATGCGCTTTTACGCACAAACACTTTTACACACAGACCCTTTTTCACACAGACGCTTTTACACACAGACCCTTTTACACACAGACGCTTTTACACACAGATGCTTTTACACACAGGCGCTTTTACACACAGACCCTTTTACACNACGCTTTTACACACAGATGCTTTTACACACAGGCGCTTTTACACACAGACCCTTTTACACACAGGCGCTTTTACACACAGACCCTTTTACACACAGACGTTTTTACACACAGACGTTTTTACACACAGACCCTTTTACACACAGACCCGTTTACGCACAGACGCTTGTGCGCACAGACGTTCTTACACGCTTTTACACACAGACCCTTTTACACACAGACGCGTTTACAAACAAACGCTTTTGCACAGAGATACTTTTACACACAGACCCTTTTACACACAGACACTTTTACACACAGAAGCTGTTACACACAAACGCTTTTACACACAGACCCTTTTACACACAGACACTTTTACACACAGAAGCTGTTACACACAAACGCTTTTACACACAGACCCTTTTACACACAGACGCTTTTACACACAGACGCTTTCACACACAGACCCTTTTACACACAGATGCTTTTACACACAGGCGCTTTTACTCACAGACCCTTTTACACACAGGCGCTTTTACACACAGACGCTTTTACACACAGACGCTTTTACNTACACACAGATGCTTTTACACACAGGCGCTTTTACTCACAGACCCTTTTACACACAGGCGCTTTTACACACAGACGCTTTTACACACAGACGCTTTTACGCACAGACCGCCACAGACGCTTTTACACACAGACCCTTTTACACACAAACACTTTCACACAGAGACCCGTTTACACACAAACACCTTCACGCAGAGACACTTTTACACACAGACACTTTTACACACAGACCCTTTTACCCACAGAAGCTTTTACACACAGACGCTTTGACACACAGAAGCTTTTACGCACACACCCTCTTACACACAGACACTTTTACACGCAGTAGCTTTTACACACAGGCGCTCTTACACACAGACGCTTTTACACACAAACACTTTTACACAGAGACCCTTTTACACACAGACGCTTTTACACGCAGACCCTTTTACACACAGACGCTTTTACACACAGACCCTTTTAACACACAAACCCTTTTACACACAAACACTTGTACACAGAGACGCTTTTACACACACACACACACGGGATTTTACAGACAGACGCTTTACACACAGACGCTTTTACGTGCAGACCCTTTTACACACAAACACTTTTACAGACAAACGCTTTGACGCACAGACCTTTTACACACAAACACCTTTACGCAGAGACACTTTTACACACAGACAGTTTTACACACAGACCCTTTTACCCACAGAAGCTTTTACACACAGACGCTTTGACACACAGAAGCTTTTACGCACAGACCCTTTTACACACGGACGCTTTTACACGCAGAAGCTTTCACACACAGACACCTTTACACACAGACACTTTTTACACACAGACCCTTTTACCCACAGAAGCTTTTACACACAGACGCCCTTACACACAGGCCTTTTTGCACACACACACACACACGGTTGCCGTGGCACACATGAAATCGCAATTATACCTGAGGTTTTGCACATCGAAGTATCAAGTTTCGCGAGGTCTCTGGGAAAAATTCCAGGACGTAAAAACACCAAAAAACCGGCAAATTTTCCCATTTTCGTGCCCTTTTTGCCTTTTTTCGGCTGAGAAACCCCAGGAAAAGGGCACCATTTTGGGAGAAACCTAAGGTTTTGGCTGATGAGACCTTTGCGGAAGCTTACACATCGAAGCTCATTGCGTGCGGAAGAGTTGCCGTCGACAACACTTTGAAATCGCAGCTTTACCTTAGTTTTTGCACATCGAACCTCATTTCGTGCGAAAGGGTTGCCGTGGCACACGTGAAATCGCAATTTTACTCAAATTTTGCAGGTCGAACCTCATTTCGTGCGAAAGGGTTGCCGCGGCACACGTTGAAATCGCAATTTTACTTCCGTTTTTGCACATCGAACCTTTTTTCGCGCTAAAAGGTTGCCGCGGCATACGTGAAATCGCAATTTTACCTCAATTTTTGCACATCGAACGTCATTTCGTTGCGAAAGGGTCTACGCGCACACTTTGAAAGCGCAGCTTTACTTCAGATTTTTACACATCGAACCTCATTTCGTGCGAAACGGTTGCCGCCGAGGATGTTAAATCGCAATTTTACTTCAGTTTTTGCGCATCGAACCGCATTTCGTGCGAAAGGGTTGCCGCCGAAGTTGTTAAATCGCAATTTTACCAAATTCTCGCGCACCGAGCCTCATTTCGTGCGAAAGGGTTGACGTTTCGCGACGCCTCGTCGGCACTGCCCGTGGCCTAAAGAGAGAGAAGAAAAAGAAGGAGAGAGAGAGAGAGAGAGAGAAAGGGGAGAGAGAGAGCGGAGAGAGAGAGAGAGAGAGAGAGAACCGGGGGGAGAGGGAGAGAGAGAGAGAGAGAGAGAGAGAGACAGAGACAGAGAGAGAGAGAGAGTGAGAGAGAGAGAGAGAGAAGAGAGAGAAAGAAAGAGAGAGAGAGAGAGAGAAAGAGAGAGAGAGAGAGAGAGATAGAAAGAGAGAGGGAAAGGGAGAGAGAGAGAGAGAGAGGGGGACAGAGAGAGAGAGAGAGAGAAAAAAAAGTGAAGATGTGAGGATGCGAAGGTGCGAAGATGTGAGAATGTGAAGATGTATGGCAGACCCCCACTTTTAGAAAACCCCTTCGCTCAGACGCTCTCGGGAAAAAGTTTTGGAAACTATAATTTGGAAACACGCAGCGCAGCCTAACTGGAAGAGCAAAGCAACACGCACCATTCGCCCCCGCGGTCCCCGACAGCTGACCTGTAATCTCCGGGTGGTAAAGTTTCCAAATCTTCCAGCGTGGTTCTATTGTTGTCCAACGGTCGTGCAGAGGTATTTTAGTTTCTGACTTGTGGCTTGTGTGCTTGGCTTTCAAGATCGCTAATTTGTGAGTCCTATGGCCGCATTTCTGAGTCCTGATTTGTGAAACGTAGTTTGCGACGATACGTTCTGGATGCTGCAAAGCAGTCTGTGAATCTAGCCAATAGGCTCGCAATCCTGCATACATTTTTGAATCGGTCCATGTTTGACTGCTCGGCCTCTGAAACTGACTGCCAATTATGCCAATCATATATCCTTGGAACCTGCACCTCGGATGGAGCTGATGTCATGCGGCTCACAGTTGCCTGCGCATCGGACAAACAGGCGACTTGAGAAGAAAGGACAGCATCTATGTACAACTGATTGACAACTGATGTAAATATTTAATATATATATATATATATATATGTATACAGAGATAGATAGATAGATAGATAGATAGATAGATAGATAGGTAGATAGATAGATAGATAGATAGATATTTACATAAATATGTATGTATACGTGTATACCCAATCCAAGCTGGAGGTTCCAACGCTAACAAATAGTATGTCAAGTAATTTTGGCATCAATCCCAATCGCACCACATATTTGCGAGAGCACAAAATGCCCAGATTTGGAAAGCTCTTGGAAATCGCATGCGGCACTGGATCCTGGAGCAAACCGAGCACAGCTGCCAGCATCTCGTGATTTGCTCATCACACGCCTTCTGCATCAAAGTCATCATCATCATCATCATCATCATCATCATCATCACCATCACCATCGTCATCACCAGCCACAACCTTCACAACCACAAAACCGATAACACCCGCAACAGCAACAACAGCCACGACAACCACAAAAACCGCCACCACCACCACCACCACCACAACAACAACAACAAAAGCAGCAGCAGCAGCAGCAGCAGCAGCAGCAGCAGCAGCAGCAGCAGCAGCAGCAGCAGCCACAACAGCGGCAACCACCACCACAACCACCACAACCACCACAACCACCACAACCACCACCACCACCATCACCGCAAGAACAACAACAACTAGTTACTTGTGGAAGGAAGTTTAGAAGTCAAACTTCCGACAATATGGACAGATGGAAAAAGCAGAGCCAGGAAGAAAATCATAAGAGAAAAGATCAGATCGAAACGCTGTGTTTTCCAATGTTTTGTGGCTCTGGAGGGTCGAGAAGTAGGCTCGCTAAAGCGGCAGGTGCGGAGCCATCTGGGGATATGAGAAATGAATAATTGCACTCCGCTGTGGCGCGAAGCACATTTGGAAGTAAAAAGTGACAAAACACATCATTCTCGGAGCACTTTTCGAAGTTAAGATGTCGGAAAAGTGCACGGCGCTGTGGCACGAAGCACATTTGGAAGTAAAAAGTGTTAAAAACTGATGGTCTCGGAACACTTTTGGAAGTTGAGATGTCGCAAAAGTACACGCCGTTGTGGCGAGAAGCGCGTTTGGAAGTCAAAAGTGGCAAAACACAGCATTCTCGGAGCACTTTTGGAAGTTGAGATGTCGAAAAAGTGCAGGCCGCTGTGGCGCGAAGCGCGTTTGGAAGTGAAAAGTGTTAAAAACTGTCATGTTCGGACCGCTTTTGGAAATTGAGATGTCGGAAAAGTGCACGCCGTTGTGGCGCGAAGCACATTTGGAAGTGATTTTTAAAAAAAAAAAAACATGTTCGGACCACTTTTGGATGTCCAGACCTCGTTGTGTGTGGCAGGGGCAAGGGATTCTGCACCTTGTGAAAAGTGAGCTAAACATGTGGGTCTTGTGCCATTTTCAAAAATGATGGCAGGCGTGGGACATGTGAAGAGGATCTGCAAAATGCATTTTTCGTGGCAGGCGCAATATGCGAGACACTTCAAGCAAACATGTTGAAAGGTCAGGGCGCTGATTTCCTGAGAGGGGTTGCATTTTGGAACATTAGATCGTCAGGTTTGTCAAAGTCATTTTGCGCGACAGGCGCAGCACTTCGTATGACCTGACTTCATTTTTTTCGTGGCAGGCGCAGCACTTTAGAGACATGGCATGGAAAAATCGCAAAACGCATTGGCACGAGGACGTCAGCTGCACACTCAACTTTCCATTTTTTTATGGAAGTCTCGCAGAATTGCTCCGTTTTTGATGTCGTCACCTTGGAAAATGGAGTAAGTCTCACAGATTGGCTTCGTTTCAGAATGTTACACTACACTAAATAAACTATACTACACCACGCTACAGTACACTACAACTACAGCTACAACAACAACTACACTACACTACAGCTACAACAACTACAACTACAACTACTACAACTACTACAACTGCTACAACTACTACAACTAACACAACTAATACACCTACTACAACTACTACAGCCACCACAACTATTACAACTACTAGGACTACAACTACAACTGCCACTACAACTACCACTACACCACACTACAGTACAGTACACTACAGTACACTACACTACAGTACACTACACTACACTACAGCACACTACAATACACTACACTACAGAACGCTACACTACACTACATACAACCGCAAACTGCAGCAACAAGTACAAAACATTGCACTGCACTACAACAACAACTGCCACTACAACTACAACAACTACTACAACCACAACAACCACTACAACTACAACTACAACTACAACAACTACAACCACAACCACTACAACTACACTACCCTGCACTGCACTACAGCAACAACTACCACTACAACAACAACCACAACAACCACTACAACTACAACAACTACAACTACAACTACAACTACAACTACTACAGCTACAACAGCTACAACTACAACTACTACAACGCCTACAACAACTACAACTACAACAACTACAACAGCTCCAACTACTACAACTACACTACACTACACTGCACTGCACTACAACTACAACTACAATTACAACTACATCTACGTCTACAGCTACAACCACAACTACAATTACACTACATTACCACGACACTGCGCTGCCTCCAACCGCTTGTCGGTCCATCCGTGGGCTCGCTCTGCCATCCATGATTCACAGCAACCAACCTCTCCTATAGGTGCGGTACTACTGGTAGTTACTAGTAGTTACTAGTAGGTACTAGTAGTTACTAGTAGTTACTAGCAGTAGTACCAGTAGTACCAGCAATACCAGTAGTACCAGCACTACCACTAAGTAGCCGAACAAAGTTTAGAAGTCAAACTTCCGACAATATGGACAGATGCAAAAGCAGAGCCAGGAAGAAACTCAGAAGAGTGAAGATAAGGAGAGAAAGTCAGACGAGAAAGGATGCGGGTGCGCGAAAAAGTAGGAAAATCGCGAAACGCTGTGTTTTCCAATGTTGTGTGGCTCCGGAGGGTCGAAAAGAAGGCCCGCTAAAGCGGCGGGTGCGGAGACATCTGGGGAGATGAAATGTCAAAAATTGCACTCCGCTGTGGCGCGAAGCACGTTTGGAAGTGAAAAGGTGCAAAACACGTCAGCGTCGGAGCGCTTTTGGAAGTTGAGATATGGGAAAAATGCACGGCGTTGTGGCGCGAAGCACATTTGCAAGTCAAAATGCTAAAAACACCACATGTTCGGAGCACTTTTGGAAGTTGAGATGTCAAAAAAGCGCACGGCGGTGTGGCGCGAAGCACATTTGGAAGTAAAAATGCACAAAACACCTCAGCTTAGGACCACTTTTGGAAGTTGAGATGTCGAAAAAGCGCACGCCGTTGTGGTGCGAGCACATTTGTTCTTCACCTTGTCAAAAGTGAGTCAAACGTGTGGGTCTTGTAGCATTTTCAAAAACGATGGCAGACGTGGGGAATTTGAAGAGGATCTACCAGGGACACAAAGGTGTTAAGAGGTCAGGGCGCTGATTTCCTGAGATGGGTTGCATTTTGGAACATGAGATCTTCAGGTTTGCTAAGATGATTTTGCGTGGCAGGTGCAGCACTTCCTATGACCTGGCCTCATGTTTTCGTGGCAGGTTCAATACTTTAGAGACATGGCATGGAAAAATCGCAACGGGCATTGGCACGAGGCCGTCAGCTGCACACTCAACTTTCCATTTTTGAAGGAAGCCTCGCAGAATTGCTTCGTTTTTGATGTTGTCAGCTTCCAACATTGAGGAAGTCTCGCAAAATTGCTTCGTTTCGGAATGTTACACTACACTACATTACAGTACACTACAGTACATCACACTTCAACTACAACTTCAACTACATGACATCCACAACTACAACAGCCACAACTACAACAACTACAGCAACTACAACTACAACAGCTACAACAGCTACAACAGCTACAACCACAGCAACTACAACCACAACTTCAACTACAACAGCCACAACTACAACTGCACTACAACTACCATTGCAACTATGAATACAACTACAACAACTACACCCACTACAACTACAACAGCCGCAACTACTACAACTACAACTACAACTTCAACTACATGACAACTACAACAACTACTACTACAACTACAACTTCAACTACATGACAACTACAACTACAACAACTACAACCACAACCAGGATAACCATTACAACTACAACTACTACAACAACTACAGCTACTAAACCTACACTACACCTGCACTGCACTGCACTACAACTACAACTGCAGCTACAACTACAACTACAGCTACAACTACAACTACAACTACAACTACAACCACAAGAATACCAGGACAACTACAACTACAACTACATTACAGCTACCAGTACAATTACAAACACAACCAGAACTTCATCTACATCTACAACTACAACTACAACCACAACAACAGTGCGCTGCCTCCAGCCACTTGTCGGTCCATCAGTGGGTTTGCTCTGCCATCCATCATTCACAGCAACCAACCTCTCCTATAGGTTTCCTATTTTTGAAACTTCCGCCACCGCCTTGTGCGGTACTACTGGTATTACCACTAGTACCAGGAGTACCAGTGGTACCAGTAGTACCGCGCAGGGCGGCGGCGGAAGTTTCAAAGATAGGACACCTATAAGGGAGTTTGGTTGCTGTGACGAAGGGATGGCAGAGCGAACCTGCTGATGGATCGAAAAGTGGTTTGAGGCAGCGCAGTGTAGTTGTAGTGTAGTTGTAGTTGTATAGGTGTAGTGGTAGTTGTAATTGCAGTTGTAGTTGTAGGTGTAGTTGTATTTGTGATGTAGTTGTCTGTCCTTAGGTGTAGTTGTAGTGGTATTTGTAGTTGTAGTTGTAGTGTTAGTGTAGTTGTAGGCGTAACTGTAGTTGTCGAAGGAAGTTTAGTAGTGAAACTTCCGACAATATGGACAGTTGAAAAGCAGAGGTGAGAAGAGCCAAGATGTGAAGAGCTCAGCCATGAAGAAAGTCAGAAGATGAAGAAAGTCAGAAGAGAGAAGATAAGAGATGAGAAAGTCAGAAGAGAAGAGATGCAGGTGTGCGAAAAGAGAGGAAAGTCGCGAAACACTGTGTTTTTCCAATGTTTTGTGGCTCCGGAGGGTCGAAAAGTAGGCTCGCATGAGACATGAAAAATTGCACGCCGTTGTGGCGCGAAGCACATTTGGAAGTAAAAAGCGTTAAAAACTGTCATGTTCGGAACGCTTTTGGAAGTTGAGATGTCGAAAAAATGCGCGGCGCTGTGGCGCGAAGCACACTTCGAAGTAAATATTACAAACGCTTCAGCCGCGGACCGCTTTTGGAAGTTGAGATGTCAAAAAAGCGCACGGCGGTGTGGCGCGAAGCACATTTGGAAATAAAAATGCACAAAACACTTCAGCTTAGGACCACTTTTGGAAGTTGCGATGTCGAAAAAGTGCACGGCGCTGTGGCGCGAAACAAATTTGGAAGTAAAAATCGTAAAAACGTGAGGGTTTCGGAGCACTTTTGGAAGTTGAGATGTGGAAAAAGTGCACGGCGCTGTGGCGCGAAGCACATTTGGAAGTGAAAATCGTAAAAACGTGAGGGTCTCGGTGCACTTTTGACGATTCGATGGCCATCCGATGTCGAAAAAGTGCACGCCGTTGTGGCGCCAAGCACATTTGGAAGTCAAAAGTGTCAAAAACTGAGGGTTTTAAGCAAATTTTGAGATGTCAGTTAACAAACTGAACTAACAACTTAACAACTCAACCACTTAACAATTGAACAACTTAACAACTTAACCACCTAACCACTTAACAACTTAACAACTTAACCACTCAACAACTTAACAACTTAACAACTTAACAACTTAACCACCTAACAACTTAACAACTTAGTTCGTTAGTTTGTCAGTCAGTTAGTCAGTTACTCAGTTAGTCAGTTAGTCAGTTAGTCAGTTAGTTAGTTTGTTAGTCAGCTAGTTAGTTAGTTAGTCAGTCAGTAACTCAGTTAGTCAGTTCGTCAGTTAGTTAGTTATGTAGTTAGTTAGTTCGTTAGTTAGTTAGTTAGTTTGTTTGTTTGTTTGTTAGTTTGTTAGTTAGTCAGTTAGTCAGATAGTCAGTTAGTCAGTTAGTCAGTTAGTCAGTTAGTCGGCTAGTCAATTAGTCAGTTAGTCACTTAGTCACTTAGTCACTTAGTCACTTAGTCACTTAGTCACTTAGTCACTTAGTCAGTTAGTCAGTTAGTCAGTTAGTCCGTGAGTCAGTTAGTTAGTTTGTTAGTTAGTTTGTTAGTTAGTTACTTAGTCANCTTAGTCACTTAGTCAGTTAGTCAGTTAGTCAGTTAGTCCGTGAGTCAGTTAGTTAGTTTGTTAGTTAGTTTGTTAGTTAGTTACTTAGTCAGTCAGTCCGTTCGTCAGTTAGTCAGTTAGTTACGCAGGCAGATAGATAGACAGATAGATAGGCCGACGCTCCAACCACTTGTCGGTCCATCAGTGAGTTCGCTCTGCNGTTCGCTCTGCCATCCATCAGTCACAGCAACGAACCTCTCCTATAGGTTTGCCATTTTTGAAACTTCCGCCACCGCCTTGTGCGGTACTACTGGTAGCTGCAAATGTAGTTGTAGCTGCACCCGCAGTTGTAGTTGTAGGTGTACGTGTAGTGTCGCCGTAGTTGTGGTTGTAGTTGTAGCTGTGATGTAGTTGTTGGTGTGTTATAGATGTAGTGTTAGTTGTAGTTGTAATGTAGTTGTAGCTGTAATGTAGTTGTAGTTGTAGGTGTAGTGTAGCCGTAGTTGCGGTTGTAGTTGTAGTAGCAGTTGTAGCTGTGATGTAGTTGTAGGTGTAGTTGTAGCGGTAGTTGTAGTTTTAGGTGTACTTGCAGTGGTAGTTTTAGGTCTAGTTGTACTTGTTGTTGCGGTTGCAGTTGTAGTTGTAGTTGTGGATGTAATGTAGTTCTGGCGCTCGTTCTCGTTCTAATTCTAGTTGTAGTGTAGTAGTGGTTGTAGTTGCAGTTGTAAGTGTCTTTGCAGTGGAAGTTTCAGGTGCAGTTGTAGCTGTAGTTGTAGTTGTAGGTGTCGTTGCCGTCGTAGTCTTAGGTGTAGTTGTTGTTGTAGTTGCAGTTTTAGTTGTAGTTGTACTGAAGTTGTAGCTGTAGTTGGAGTGTAGCTGTAGTGGTAGTTGTAGTTGTCGTGTAACGTAGTTGTAGGTGTAGTGTAACGTAGTGTAATGTAGTGTAACGTAGTGTAATGTACTGTAACGTACTGTAACGTACTGAAACGTACTGTAACGTACTGTAACGTAGTGTATAACGTAGTGTAACGTAGTGTAACGTACTGTAACGTAGTGTAACGTACTGTAACGTACTGTAACGTACTGTAACGTACTGTAACGTAGTGTAACGTAGCGTCATGTAGTTTAACGTAGTGTAACGTAGTGCAACGTAGTGTAACGTAGTGTAACGTAGTGTAACGAAGTGTAACATAGTGTATTGCAATTGTAGTGTAACATAGTGTAACGTAGTGTAACGTAGTGTAACGTAGCGTAACGTAGTGTAACGTAGTGTAACGTAGTGCAACGTAGTGTAACGTGGTGTAATGTAGTGTAACGAAGTGTAACGAAGTGTAACGAAGTGTAACGAAGTGTAACGAAGTGTAACGAAGTGTAACGTAATGTATTTGCAGTGTAACGTAGTGTAACGTAGCGTAAGGTAGTGTGGTGTATAGTATAGCTTTGGCTTAGTGTAGCGCAACGCTCGGAAAGGAAGCAATTCTGCGAGACTTCCTCAATTTTCGAAGCAGACAACATCAAAAACGCAGCAATTTTGCGAATCTTCTTCCAAAAATCGAACGTTGAATGCGCAGCTGACGGCCTCGTACCACTGCGTTTTGCGATTGTTCCACTCCATCTCTCTAAAGTACTGCACCTGCCGCGAAAAAGTGAAGCCAGGTCATGCGAAGTGCTGCACCTGTCACGCAAAATCATCTTAGCAAACCTGAAGATCTGATGCTCCAAAACGACACCCGTCTCAGGAAATCAATGACCTCTTAACATGTCTGCTTGAGGTGTCTTTTTGTACTGCGCCTGCAACGAAAAATGCATCTTTGCAGATCCTCTTCAAATGTCCCCCGCATGCCATCGTTTTTTGCAATGTCACAAAGCCCACACGTTTAGCTCACCTTTCACCAGGTGCAGAATCCCTTGCGCCTGCCACACAAAAGGAGGTCGGAACGTGCAAAAATGGTCTGAGCAAATGGTTCTTTTAGCATTTTGACTTCCACAAATGCTTCGCACCACAACGGCGTTCACTTTTTCGGCATCGCAACTTCCAAAAGCGCTCCGAGACCGACAGTTTTAAACACTTTTTACTTCCAAAATCTTCCAAACGTGCTGCGCGCCACACCGCCGTGCACTTTTTTGACATCTCAACTTCCAAAAGCGGTCCGCGGCTGAAGTGTTTGTACGTTTTTACTTCGAAATGCGCTTCGCGCCACAGCGCTGCGCATTTTTTCGACATCTCAACTTCCAAAAGTGTTCCAATAATGGTGTGCTTTGACACTTTCTACTTCCAAATGTGCTTCGCGCCACAACGCGGGGCACTTTTTTCCACATCTCACCTTCCAAAAGCGCTACGATGCCGAGGTGTTTTGTAGCCTTTAACTTCAAAAGGCGCTTCGCGCCACAGCCGCGTGCAATTTTTCATCTCTCATCTGCCCAGATGGCTCCCCACCCGCCGCCTTAGCGAGCCTACTTTTTGACCCTCGGGAGCCACAAAACATTGGAAAAACACACTGTTTCGCGGCTTTCCTACCTTTCCGTGCACCTGCATCTTCTCTCTTCTGACTTTCTCCCCTCTGATCTTCTTTCTTCTGACTTGCTCCCTGTCAGATCTTGTCTCTTCTGCTCCTCTTCCCATCTCGGCTTTTCCATCTGTCCATATTGTCGGAAGTTTCACTTCTAAACTTCATTCAACCAGTAGTAGTAGTCGTAGTGGTCGTCGTCGTCGTAGTAGTAGTAGTAGTAGCAGTAGGAGTAGTAGCAGTAGTAGTAGTCGCCGAAGGAAGTTTAGAAGCTAAACCTTTCGACAATATCGACAAATGGAAAAGCACAGCCAGAAAGAAAGTCAGAAGAGAGACGATCAGATTGGGAGAAAGTCAGAAGAGATAAGATGCTGCAGGCGCGCTAAAAGGTAGGAAAGTCGCGAAGCGCTGTGTTTTTTCAATGTTTTGTGGCTCATGAGGGTCGAAAAGTAGGCTCGCTAAAGCGGCGGATGCGGAGGCATCTCGGCAGATGAGAGATCAAAAATTGCACTCCGTTGTGGCGCGAAACACATTTAGAAGTAAAAAGGTACAAAACACCGCATGCTCGGACCACTTTTGGAAGCTGAGATGTGGAAAAAATGCACGCGGTTGTGGCGCGAAGCACGTTCGGAAGTAAAAAGTGTTAAAAACTGGCAGTCTCAGAGCACGTTTGGAAGTTGAGATGTCGAAAAAGTGCACGGCGCTGTGGCGCGAAGCACATTTGGAAGTGAAAAGCGTTAAAAGTTGTTAGCTTCGAACCACTTTTGGAAGTTGAGATGTCAAAAAAGCGGAGGCGGTTGTGGTGCGAAGCACATTTGGAAGTGAAAATGTGAAAAACACCACACGCTCGGAACACGTTTGGACGTCCAGACCTCGTTTTGTGTGGCAGGCGCAAGGGATTCTGCACCTTGTCGAAAGTGAGTCAAACCTGTGGGTTTTGTTGCATTTTCCAAAACGATGGCAGGCGTGGGACATTTGAAGAGGATCTGCACAGATGCATTTTTCGTGGCAGGCGCAGTACAAGAGACACCTTCAGCAAACATGTTAGGAGATCAGGGCGCTGATTTCCTGAGAAGGGTTGCATTTTGGAGCATCAAATCTTCAGGTTTGCTAAGATGATTTTGCCTGACAGGCGCAGCACTTCGTATGACTTGGCCTCACGTTTTCGTGGCAGGCGCAGTGCTTTAGAGACATGGCATGGAAAAATCGCAAAACGCATTGGTACGAGGCCGTCACCTGCACACTCAACTCTCCATTTTTTAAGGAAACAAGCCTCGCAGAATTGCTTCGTTTTTGATGTTGTCAACTTCAAAAATTGAGGAATCTCACAGATTTGCTTCGCTTCGGAACGTTACACTACAACTACAACTACAACTTTAACTACATCACAACTACAAATACAATTACAACTACAACAACTACTACAACTACAAATACAACTTCAACTACATCACAACTACAACTACAACAACTACAACAACTACAACAACTACAACAACTACAACCAGAACAACCACTACCAGTACAACTACAACTACAACTCCATGACAACTACAACTACAACAACGACAACAACCAAAACAACGACAACTACAACAACTACAACCACACTAACCACTACAACAACAACTACAACAACGACAACTACAACTACAGTACAACTACAACAACAACAACCACAGCTACAACTAAAACTACAACTGCGACTACAACTACTGGGTTCGCTCTGCCATCCATCATTCACAGCAACGAGCTGCTCCTATAGGTTTCCTATTTTTGAAACTTCCGCCACCGCCTTGCGCGGTACTACTGGTAGTAGTAGCAGTAGTAGTCGTTGTCGTGGTAGTAGTAGTAGTAGTAGTACTAGTAGTAGTAGTAGTAGTAGTAGTAGTAGTACTAGTAGTAGTAGTAGTAGTAGTAGTAGTAGTAGTAGTAGTAGCCGTAGTAGTAGCCGTAGTAGTAGCAGCAATAATAGTAGTAATCGAAGGAAATTTAAAAGTCAAACTTCCGACAATATGGACAGCTGGAGAAGCCAAGATGGGAAGAGCCAGAGAAGAGAGAAGCTCAGACAGGGAGAAAGTCAGAAGAGAGAAGATGCAGATGCACGGAAAGGTAGGAAAGCCGCAAAACACTGTGTTTTTCCAACGTTTTGTGGCTCCGGAGGGTCAAAAAATAAGCTTGCTAAAGCGGCGGGCGCGGAGCCATGCGGAGCCATGTGGGGAGATGAGAGATGAAAAAGCGCACGCCGTTGTGGCACGAACACATTTTGAAGTAAAAAGGTACAGAACACCTCTTGCTCGGAGCATTTTTGGAAAAAGTGCACGGCGTTGCGGCGCGAAGCACATTTGGAAATCAAAATGCGCAAAACACCTCACCTCGGAGCCGCTTTTGCCACTTGAGAGGTTGAACAAGCGCACGCCGCTGTGGCGCGAAGCGCATTTTGAAATAAAAAGGTACAAGACACGTCATGCTCGGAACACTTTTGGAAGCTGAGATGTTGAATGTTGAAAAAGCGCAGGCTGTTGTGGCGCGAAGCACATTTTTAAGTGAAAAGTGTCAAAGCACAGCATTCTCGGACCACTTTTGGAAATTGAGATGTCGAAAACATGCACGCCGTTGTGGTGCAAAGCACATTTGGAAGTCAAAATGCCAAAAAAAAAACACCACACGTTCGCGCCACTTTTGGACGTTCAGACGTCGTTTTGTGTGGCACGCGCAAGGGATTCTGCACCTGGTGAAAAATGAGCTAAACGTGTGGGTTTGTGGCATTTTCAAAAACGATGTCAGGCGTGGGACCTTTGAAGAGGATCTGCAAAGATGCATTTCGCGTGGCAGGCGCAGTACAAGAGACATATCGAGCAGACATGTTCAGAGGTCAGGGCGCCGATTTCCTGAAAGGGGTCCATTTTTCGAGTATCAGATCTTCAGGTTTGCGACGGTGTTTTTACTTGACAGGTGCAGCATTTCCTGTGAGCTGCCTTCACTTTTTCTTGGCAAGCGCAATACTTTAGAGACATGGCATGGAAAAATCGCAAAACGCATTGGCACGAGGCCGTCAGGGCTGCACTCAACTTTCCATTTTTGAAGAAAGTCTCGCAGAATTGCTTTGTTTTGGATATTGTCACTGTCAAAAATTGAGGAAGTCTCGCGGAATTGCTTCCTTTCGGAACTTTGCACTACACTACGCTACACTACGCTACACTACACTATACTACAGTCAACTACAACTACCCCTACAACTGCAACTACCAGTAGTACCGCACAAGGCGGCGGCGGAAGTTTCAAAAATAGGGAACCTATAGGAGCAGCTCGTTGCTGTGAATGATGGATGGCAGAGCGAACCCGCTGATGGACCGACAAGTGGTTGGAGGCAGCGCAGTGTAGTTGTATTGTAGTGTAGTTGTAGTTGTGGTTGTAGTTTTAGTCGTAGTGTAGTTGTAGTTGTAGTTGTATTTGAAGTGCAGTGCAGTGTAGTGTAGTGCAATGTAGTTGTAGTGGTTAGTGTGGTTGTAGTTGTAGTTGTTGCAGTTGTAGTAGTGGTAGTCATTGTAGTTCTTGTAGTTGCTGTAACTGTTGTAGTTGTTGTAATTGCTGTAGTTCTTGTAGTTGTAGTCGTCATGGAATTAAAGTTGTAATTGGTTGGAGTTGTAGTTTCAATGGTAGTGGTTGTTCTGGTTGTAGTTGTTGTAGTTGTTGTAGTTGTAGCTGAAGTTGTAGTCGAAGTTGTAGTTCTAATGGTAGTGGTTGTTCTGGTTGAAAATGTTGTAGTAATTGTACATGAAGTGGTAGTTGTCATGGTAGTGGTTATTCTGGCCGTAGTTGTTGTAGTTGTTGTAGTTGTAGTTGTCATGTAGTTGAAGTTGTAGCTGAAGTTGAAGTTGTAGTTGTTGTAGTTGTAGTTCTAGTAGTTGTAGTTGTTGTCGTTGTTGTTGTTGTAGCTGCCATGTAGTTGAAGTTGTTGTGGTTGTTGAAGTGCTAATGTAGTTGTAGTTGTAGCTGTTGTAGTTGTAGTGATTGTTGTGGTTGTAGTTGTAGCTGTAGTTGTAGTTGTAATGGTACTGTAGTTGGAGTTGTAGCTGTAGGTGTTGTAGGTGTTGTAGTTTTAGTTGTAGCTGTTCATGTAGTTGAAATTGTAGCTGCATTAGTTGTAGTATTGTAGTTGTTGTAGTTGTAGTTGTAGTTGTAGTTGTTGTTGTAGTTGCAGTTGTGCTTGTACTTGTAGCTGCGGTGTAGTCAAATCCAAACTTCAAAAATTGACCCCAAACCCTCAGTTTTTTACACTTTTGACTTGTAAATTGGGCTTCGCGCCACAACGGCGTGCACTTTTTCGACATCGAATCGTCATCAAAGTGCTCCGAACGTGTGGTGCTTTTAACATTTTCACTTCCAAATGTGCTTCGCGCCACGACACCGTGCACTTTTTCCACATCTCAACTTCCAAAAGTGGTCCAAGAATGTAGAGTTTTGTACATTTTGACGTCCAAATGTGCTTCGCGCACCAGCGCCGTGCACTTTTTCGGCATCTCAACTTCCAAAAGTGCTCCGACAATGAGGTGCTTTCTACATTTTCACTTCCAAATGCGCTTCGCGCCACAGCGCCGTGCACTTTTTCGACATCTCAACTTCCAAAAGCGCTGCTAACGTGACAGTTTTTAACACTTTTTACTTCCAAATGTGCTTGGCACCACAACGCCGTGCACTTTTCCCACATCTCAACTTTCAAAAGGGCTCCGAAGCTGACATTTTTTAACACTTTTTTCTTCCAAATGTGCTTCGTGCCACAACGCCGTACACTTTTTCCACATCGCAACTTCCAGAAATGGTCCGACGCTGAGGTGTTTTACCACTTTACTTCCAAATGTGCTTCGCGCCACAACTGCGTGCAATTTTGCATCTCTCATCTGCCGAGATGTCTCCGCACCCGCCGCTTTAGCGAGCCTACTATTCGACCCTCCTGAGCCACAAAACATTGGAAAAACACAATGTTTCGCGACTTTCCTACCTTTTCGCGCACCTGCCTCTTCTCTCTTCTGACTTTCTCATCTCTTATCTTCTCTCTTCTGGCTTTCTTCATCTTCTGACTTTCTTCATGGCTGTGCTTTTCCATCTGTCCATATTGTCGGNTTCTCTCTTCTGGCTTTCTTCATCTTCTGACTTTCTTCATGGCTGTGCTTTTCCATCTGTCCATATTGTCGGAAGGTTTAGCTTCTAAACTTCCTTCGACAACCACAACAACAAACACAGCTACAACTACCACTACCGCTGCAACTACAACCACAGCTACAGCAACTACAACTACAACAACTACAACTACAGCAACAGCAACAACAACAACAACTACACCTAAAACTACCACTGCAAGTACACCTAAAACTACAACTACCGCTACAACTACACAACAACAACAACAACAACAACAACAACAACAACAACAACAACAACAACAACAACAACAACATGTACAGCAGCAAGTACAACAACTACCACTACACTCCATTGCGCTGCACTACAACTACATTTACATCTACAACCACAATGCATCTACAGCTACAACCACAACCACAACTACAACTACACTACATTACAACTACACTGGGCTTCCTCCAACCACTTGTCAGTCCATCAGTGCGTTCGCTCTGCCATCCAACATTCAAAGCAACCGACCTCTCCTATAGGTTTCCTATCTTTGAAACTTCCGCCACCGATACTACTGGTAATCGAAGGAAGTCTAGAAGTCAAACTTCCGACAATATGGACAGATGGAAAAGCCAAGATGTGAAGAGCCAGAGAAGAGAGAAGCTCAGACAGGGAGAAAGTCAGAAGAAAGAAGATCAGAGAGGAGAAAGTCAGAAGAGAGAAGATGCAGGCGCGCAACACGAAACGCTGTGTTTTCCAATGTTTTGTGGTCGAAAAGTAGGCTCGCTAAAGCAGCGGGTGGGGCAGCCATCGGGGGAGATGAGAGATGAAAAAATGCACGCAGTTGCACATTTGGAAGTGAAAACTGTCAAGGCACACCATTGTCGGACAACTTTTGGAAGTTAAGATGTTGAAAGAGTGGACGCTGCTGTGGCCCGAAGCACATGTCCAAGCCAACATGCTAAAAACACCACACGTTCGCGCCGCTTTTGGACGTTCAGACGTCGTTTTGTGTGGCACGCGCAAGGGATTCTGCACCTGGTGAAAAATGAGCTATATAAACGTGTGGGCTTTGCGACATTTCAAAAACGATGGCAGGTGTGGGGCATTTGAAGAGGATCTGCAAAGATGCAGTTCGCGTGGCAGGCGCAGTACAAGAGACATATCAAGCAGACATGTTAAAGAGGTCAGGGCGCTGATTTCCTGAGAAGGGTGTCATTTTGGAGCATCAGATCTTCAGCTTTGCTAAGATGCTTTTGCGTGACAGGCGCAGCACTTCGTATGACCTGGCTTCACTTTTTCGTGGCCGGCGCAATACTTTAGAGAGATGGACTGGAAAAATCGCGAAACGCATTGGCACGAGGCCGTCAGCTGCAGCTTTCCGTTTTTTATGGAAGTCTCGCAGAATTGCTCCGTTTTTGATGTCGTCACCTTGGAAAATGGAGGAAGTCTCGCAGATTGGCTTCGTTTCAGAATGTTACACTACACTACACTTCACTACACTACAGTCAACTACAACTACAACCACAGCTACAACCACAGAAGACTGCACATGACTGTTGAAATAACTTGTTTCACACAAGTGTTTCATGTCACTGAATTAGGGCTCGTAGGTTGGTCTTGTTCTTTGGCTTCTGCTTGCTCATTCCACCACGGCGCCCTTTTGGATTTCTTTGCAGATAAAACTTGCTTCCTTTGTAGCCAGATCGGGGGAAAAACCTTTTGACCCGCTCTACAAAATAGTTGCGGGAAGTTACCTACCTAAAAGGAGGAAGAACACATTGTCTGGGATTTCCGCAACCTGGTCCTACCTAAAAGGAATGAAATCATCAAGGTTTTGTCATGCATGGTTTGAGGTGGCTCCTTTACACCCTATACCTATTTCCACTACGCCGGCGCTGCATCGAAAGAACAAAAGGCTTGCTGTTGCATCGAGTTTGCTTGCGCTTTGCGCTGCGCCTAACAAAACCATGGAGCTGGCATGCCAAACAGCAAGCCAGTGTGGGAAGCAACGCCAAACGTTTACATCTGTGAACTTGGTTTGAAAATACACCGCAACCCGAGAAGCAGGCCATCAAACGATACAGGGAGCCAACAGCGGGCGCAATTGGGATTGAAAATAATAAGATCCAAAGTTTTATCTCAGAGCATCATACAATATCATAAAGGTCTATGGGCGACTTGACAAAGGCCAGTGGCTGACTGTTTTAGCAAAAATGATAAAGATTCAACTCTTCCTTCAATTTCGGCGCAGCCTGATCGCATTCCAGCTGTAGGCCCTACTGTTGGGTTTCCGCCGGAAGGCTCAGTTTCACCCAAAGCATCCCTCGTCCCACCTCCATTTGAGGTGGAGCATCTGCAGAATCATGTTCCGGCTCAGAAGACCCCTCGGAAGAACATCCGATTCTCTCCTTCCATCCCCGTGTAACCCTGAAATCGAAAATCCCTGACAGTACATCACTGCTTGGTCCTGCTCTTCAGAACTGTGGGAATTGTTCTCGCCATGAAGAGGGTTTGCCATTTCCTCGGAAGCGACCAAAACGCAATGAAAGTAAACGAACCACAGTCACACACAAGGCAAGCTCACATCGGCTTGCACCCACTTCATCCATGCATTCAACACTTCACGCGTGGTGTTCTGGCTGAACGCAGTCAGGCTTCGACAGGTGCATCTGCCAAGAATGGCGCATGGACCATAGGAGGCTGGCCACAAGCCGACAACTGCAGGGACATGGTTAAAACCTTTGCCTTGCATCCTGACGCGACAAACCAAATAACCCCCGCCTGGTAGTTCACTGGCGTCATTACTACCCAGAAGCTTCCAAATCTCAAAGAATCCTCCAAGAAGCAGGATTCAAAAAACCCGTCAAAGGTGCTGCTCACAAGCAATGGCAGCGGACAGTACGGCGCATGCACAAGCGCGTGTCTCCGTGCATGCGCCTGTGTGCCTGTGCGCCTGCTTTCATACGCGTAATCCGTATGTATTCTGCTAGAAATTTGGGAGGAACTTGTCCGCCAAAATTTAAAGGGCACGCTCCGCTGATGGATATGTATCGCATCTGGCGCGGCCTAGAATTCCATAGGGGTTAGCTTCACAAGTCACAAGCCTCATTTTCTCCATGTGCCCTTGTGCCTGCCACAAAATTTGGCACCATGCGAACACGAAGCAACTTCTGCTGGTCATCGCATTGGCAGCCACATGCTATTCGCTATAGGTGCACCAACCCCAGAAGCACAGACAGGCATGAATACAACGCAAAAGGATCCGTTCCAACACACAAATGCCTTGCGGGCAAAAGTCGAAATACTAAAGATAATCTGAAAATACTGAAGCCGCCAAATGCACATGGAAATATGCGCAGAGGCCATGGCAAACACTGTACACGGAGGAACCCCAGGCAACAACTGTGAAAACCATGTCCCACCAACCGTCAGGTAATGTAGCGTCAAGTGAAATGCGCGCAACTTCTCCACCTTCAAGTAACAGAGCATCAACTACGCGCGTAACTTCTGAACCTTGTGTAGAATGGCATCCACTGCGCGCGTAATTTCCAAATTTAAATGCACAAAGTGTATGCGCCTGCCAATTCCCACCCCACCACACCCCTGCAAGGATGAAGCACAGTTGTGACACGATGGCAGATTCGTGAGACGGTAACCATCCAGTTAGCAAAAGCATGACTACTAGATGATCAAAGCAGGACATAGACATTAAGCAAGACACTGAGGAAGTTCAATGAAAATTCAAAACAGTCAAAACCCTACGTATGTTGCGCTGCCAACTTAGTTCCTACAAACAAGGACAAGAACAAGCATAAGAACAAGCACAAGAACAAGGATAACAACAACAACAACAACAACAACAACAACGACAACGACAACGACAACGACCACGACGACGACGACGACGACGACGACGACGACAACAACAACAACAACAACAACAACAACAACAACCACAACCACGACGACGACGACGACGACGACGACGACGACGACGACGACGACGACGACGACGACGACAACGACAACGACAACGACAATGCCAACAACAACAACAACAACAACAAACAACAACAACAACAACAACAACAACAACAACAACAACAACAACAGCACCAACAGCACCAACAGCACCAACAGCACCAACAGCACCAACAGCACCAACAGCACCAACAGCACCAACAGCCAACCAACAGCCAACCAACAGCCAACCAACAGCCAAGCAACAGCCAACCAACAGCCAACCAACAGCCAACCAACAACCAACCAACAACCAGCCACCCACCCACCCACCAGCCAACCTGTAAAGTTCAATGGCAGCTCTTGCCTGTTGTCTCTGAATGTTGCGGTCTGCAGCTGCTGTCGTTTTGGCACGCAGTGTCGGTCACGCTGTGTGTTGGTCAACTTCTTGTTGACTACTGCTCAAGGGCCCTGTTGTTGGAGCCGGAGCCATGGCATGTCATGTTGGATAAACAAGATGTACAGAAGCATGTTGATTTCTAACACCCCCTCTTGGATGATGATCAGATTGATCATCAGACATCACTATTTACAGATGTTGGGGATAGAGTACCATGTTGAAATCTGATTTGTTATTAAATCTTTGCTATGTCCAACCGTGCTGAGACAAAAAAAGGACTCTGTACAGCCTTCTGGCTTTGGTTATCTTTAGACACCTGCTGGCTACCGCAGGTGTTTGTCTTTGTCTCATTTCGGTTGTTTTATTTCGCAACTCAGCCCTCAGCCTCAGTGTTGCCACCATCGTTCTCCCCGTCCATGGTGTCGTCCACATAGTGGCTGTTGACACGGTATTCTTGACTCCACTGCTGATGCTGATCAAAATCTTCCTGGGTACTATGTTGCTCAACACAGTCCACAAGTGTTGGTGAGCCTCTCGAACGTTCCGCGGTCTTCATTCCCAGAAGCGGCACATTGTACCCTTGACGACGTGGATGTTGATTGAGCAAATGATCCCTCAGCATCTGTTGAATATCCCCTGGCATCTCAAGGACTTGTTGAAATCCTGCATATTTCAAGGCCTGGCGAACACAACATTGGTGATGTGCAGGAATCCCTCTTGGCATCAGGCGAAGCGGAGTTTTGTAACTCCAGGTGTAGCCGTTGCGCCAGCTGAACCTGTTCATCGAATTCAAAAAAGAAAGGATCCTGTTGATGCGCCAAACTTGTTGACTGAGCAGTTCCGTCGCAGAATACTTCCAGCTGTTGTGCTCCTCCAATTGCACCTGCAGTGTTCACTCTGGTGACCATTGTTGCCACCTCGGGCATGAGCAAGACCAAATAGAGTTGTTGAGGCACTATGGTCATCAAATGGAACTCGGTAACTCGGTCAAATGGTACAAGTACTGGCTAAGACCTTGAAAAGGAGTAGTGGAGTAAGTCCACCTGTCGAAACCCGGCATGATGCACGATCCGTGCATTCCAGGGGGTGCTGCTGTGGTACCACCACAACACATATCGTGGAACATCTCCACTGTGATGGCGAGTACGAGCCTGTTGTCAGTCAAGGCTCTCTTACTGTAGGTCTCAGGATCCTCATCCTGTTGAATCACAAGCTTCTCCACTGTGATGTTGAGCTCCTCAAACGTTGGATCCTCCAAAGCAGAGGCTGCCCATGGAGTGATCATCTGTTAGGGCTAAGAACATCGAAACGTTGGCCATGTTGAGACCGCTTTGTTGGTCTCACTCTAGTTCGCCCTATTGTTTCGAAATGGCTACGGCTGAGTGGGCATTCAAACGTGTTGCCAACAAAGTGTTGACTCTCAAAGCATGAATTCAAAGTAGGAAGTCATATTCTCCATGTTGGCCACCATGTTGAGAAAACGAATTCCCATGTGGGTGATCTTGTTGAAGATCAAGAAAAAAGCGAGACAAGAAAACCAAACAAGGGAAAAGGTTGATAACTTTTGTTATCAACGGTCAGTCCATGGCTCTCCTTTTCGGCCGTGTGTGTCTGTGTGCGTGTACGCGCACGATGTTCGCACGGTGTGCACGCTGCATTAACTGCTGTCGCGAAGATTTGGTGAAATACTTCGTTAGTATGTCGGCTGGGTTGTCATTGGTGTGTATCTGACGATGTCGTGGAGAATGAGTTGTTGTGTGAAGAGGTGTCTCAGTTCAATGTGTTTTGCTTTCCTTGACGCTCCAATGCGTGTTGCCATGCTTTTGCCTGCCGCAGAGTCTGTGTGGATCTTGATGTTGATCTTCTTGACGTTGGTTAGTTCAGTTCGTTCCATCAGTAGGCTTCGAAGGTGTAGTGCTTCTGTTGTTCCTGTGTTGATGGCCTACAGCTCTGCTCCTGCACTTGAAAATGCAAATGTTGCCTGAGTTCGGCTGCCGTAGCTGATTGTTGTTCCAAGTAGTGCTGTAACGAAACCAGATGTTGATCTTCTTGTTGTAGAGCATCCGGCCCAATCACTGTCCACGTAGACATTGAGGCCTGGTGTTGCTGATGCCGGTATCTTCACTGTTGGTTGAGCCACTTGTTTGTATTCTTTTGTGCCCTGTAGGTACCTAAGTAGGTGCTTCAGCTTCTGTTGGTCCGAAGTTGTTGGTGCTTGTAGAGCTCTTGCTAGCTCTTTTGTTGAGTATGGGATGTCAGGACGTGTGTATGTCATCCATTGTAGCTTGCCAACTGCTCTGCGAAAAGCTGCGTCTCTTCTGTTGAGAGAAGTTGCTCATGGTCTGCTGCTGCTGCTGATTTCAGGGAAACCGTCCCTGGTGCTGATGCTGGGTTGCATGTGGACATGTTGTTTTCCTCCAAAAGTCTGGTTGTGTACTCCTCGGGCAATGAAATTTCGTAGTAGTTGCCTTTGTTGGCAATGTTGCGCCCAAGAAAGGACACAGTGTTGCCAGGTGTCAGGGTTCCTGTTGGTCGTAGGAGTAGGTGTTGTTGAATCTGCGTGAACAGCTTGTCCACTGTGGGTTGTTGTCCCAGGAACAGCAAGTCGTCCACATAGACCAGAATGTGGGATCATGTAGATGGTTGGCTCTGCTGCGTTGCGTATGAGTCCCAGTTGTTGCAGGACTTCTGCCAAATGTTTCTGCCATGCGCTTGGGCTGCTGCGCAGACCGTAAATGGCCTTGTTGAGTTTCCACACTATGCGATCTGTTGGGTTGTAGAATTCTCGCGGTGGATACATGTGGAGGTCCTGTGTTGCTGCGCTGGCATGTAGAAAGGCTGTTGAGATGTCTCCTGTTTTCACAATCCAGCCGTTGTTGCAGCTGATTGCGAGGAGTGTTCGCAAGACGCAAAAGATTGGTGTTGAGGCGTAGATCGCGTCCAGATCTGTTACCACCTCTGCGTAACCTTTGGCTACAATTCTTGCTCGCACGTTGCTGCCTTTGTCACGTAGTAGCCAGCGTGACTGGATGATGTTGCTGCGCTGTTCCGGCGTCAAAGTGTCAATGTTGACTTCAAGTACACTTGCTGTTTCTTCATTGAAAGGATCTCTTGCTTCATCCCTTCAATGGTTTTCTCCTTGTCGAACCCTTCAGTGTTGTTGACTATCGGCTCGAGGAGAATCCTCTCGTTGTGTTGCTCTGTTGCGTCTTCGCACGAGTATGCTGGAGGTTCGACAGTTGTTGCTGGACGCGGTGGTCCAGTTGCTTCCTCTGCTGTTCGAGGTTGCTTTGGTAGGCTGCCTTCTGAAGGTGTGTCTGACACTGTTCTATTTGGTGGTGAAGGCATTGTTGGTCTGGAATGACAACTTGTTGGTGACGTTGCCATTGGTGCATCGGCAATTGCTGGCGTTGTTGCTGTAGGAGGAAGTCGGCTTGCTGCTGCTGGCGCCGACGCCGATGGTCGAGGTGCTGCTTCTGTGCTTGTATGTTGCTCTTCAGTTTGTGTTGCTGATGCTTCTGCTTGACGCCGCGTTGGTTTAAAAATCATCGGTGGTTGCACAACTGCTGGTCCTGCTGTTGCAAATTTGTTCAAGTTGTTCCTGCTGATCACATCCATCAGTTGATGGTTATACTTTTCTGGTTTTGGTTGTCTTCGGATTGTTCTTGATCGGATCACCTTGTTGGCAATTCCGATGATGTGCTCACTTGTTGCGGTGTCTTTACCAAGCCAAATGCCTGGCATGAACCTTTGTGTTATGTATTGTTTCCCCAAACTCACACAGTGGTCCTTGTCCATCTGCGGTAGAAACTGGTGTTGCCGTCAGCATGAGTGGCGAACCTGCTGAGTATGCTGAGTGTTTAACCAGCCATGGCATGACTGGATGTTGTGAATGCATGGTGGTACTGTAATTTTGTTGAAGTTGGGACTTGAGTGCTCGCACTTGTCCCATCAGTGTTCTGTGGAAGCGCTCAACGCTGCCTTGTGATTGCGGGCTGTATGCTAGTGCTTGTCGAACACTGATGTTGCCGCCCATTCTGCTTGCTGTTGCTTTCAGTAATGCTATCAAGTGGTCTTCTTGATCTGTTTGCAGTACGGTGCTGTTGAGCACTGCTTGTACTCTGCCACACTCCAGAAGGAATGCTTGTATGCTCTGCACATTACGCTGACAGTCTTGCTGCTTGTCAGTGATGAGCACTGCTGTGCACATGCCTGTTTGTACATCAATGCCTGTGAGCACTGCTGATGTCTTTGTCTCTCCATGTGCTTTGAAGAAACAGAAGTCGAACTGGACGGCTGGTGATCTGCTTTGTTGTTTAGGATGGTTGCCACTGCGTCCTTTTGACTGAACACATGTTGGACACCACGACCTGTAAGGGAGGTGTGTTAGTTCGTATTCAGCTCTTTCTTGTGGCGTCGGTTGTGCCGGTGCTTTGATGCCTTTTGCTTGTGTTGCCGGCTGTTGTTCTTCTTCTTGCTCCTCACAGTATTCATCCTTGTAGGATGTCCCAACTTCAAATGTTTGTTGATCCTATCCATTCGTGGCTCAGTTTGGCATATGTCTTTGTCGTCCAGTCATAGTCAATGCGATAACCTCTGGCTCCAGATGTTGGATGCACAATTGTTCGTCTTGTTGGAAGGAAAAGTGTTACATCCGGTCCGTCGTGTGTCTGCTGTGGTATGTAGAGATCTGCTCGTGGTATGTTGTGTACTCTTTTCCAGTAGCTGCCTTCCCTGATCCAATAGTCTCCTGTTGTTGCGACATCCTGTGGCTTCGGCATTGCTGTAGCTGGAAGCTGCTGTGTTGCAGTCTCTTGAGGCTGTTTGTTTGTGTACCTCTTTGTTGGCGCTCCTAGCTGCTGCTGAGCTTGCTGTGGCTGGGTCTGATGCGCTGTTTGTTGCTTCATTGCTCCTTGCTTCGGCGTTGTCTGTCGTTGTTGTTCGTGTTTCTTTGGTGTCACCTTTGGAAGTGGAGGTGGTGGTGGTTTGATGTTGGGTTTGACCTGACAACATGTTTCCCCGGACCATGTTGGTCCAGGAAGTCTTCTTCCTCTCATTGGTTTGGCCAGGTCCTTGTATTGTTCAACGAAATCTTCTGTTGTTCCGTCTGCCTTGTGCACAACTGTTCTTCTGTAGTTTTCTAGCTTGTCTTCTGGAACTGGACATTGTTGATCTGGTGTGTAGGGCGCTCGTCGCTGTCTTTTGCGCGCTCTCACCAGATAGCCTTCGCTGTTGTACATCCAGATGTGTGTGACCCATTGGGCTCCTTGTGGTGTGAGGGTCACTGGAGAGATTGTTGCCTTGATGCCACCTGGTGTGCCGTGGACATGAAGTCTCTCTGTTCTGGGAACTGTTGTTACTTTCACAGGTAGGAAGTAGAGGCCTTCCTTTTGCTTCAGCGTTGCTTCAAAGCCATTGTTGCTTGTCATTGTTGGATGTTCATTCAAAGTGATGTTGAACCCCTGCTCTGCCAGTCCTGTTACTGACAAGATGGGTTGTGAGACATCACACACGCAGAAGGGGATGACCATTGGTTGTTGTTTGTCTGTCTTCATGTACACCCATGTGTACCCATGTACAGGAATTGGGTCTTCTGTTGCTGTCCTCAGCTGTGGTGCCTGTGATGGGCGCAGGTCGTATGTTGGCTGTTGCATTGCAAACCAGACAGGGCAGACGTGTGTTGCTGCGCCACTGTCTATCATCAGTTCTTCCTCGTCTGGGACCTGTTGTAGGTTGGGGATGCTTGCACTGTTGTTGGTGAGCGTGGCTGCTCTGATGGCTCCGATGTGCAGTGTAGGTACGGTATCTTGTTGTGGGATTGGTGATGGTAGTGCCAGCTGTGGTTGTTGTTGTGGAATAGCATTGACTGTTGTCTGATCGCTGTTCCACCAGTAGTTGTCGTAGCTGTGCTGTTGTTGATACCACTGCTCTGGCATCGCTGTATGCTTCATTGTTGGCGTTGTTTCCTGCGTCGTTGAAGTGGTAGACTCCAACTCTGCAGTCTCTGGCAATGTGATTGTTGGCCACATCTGTAGCAGCCTTGTGTTGCTGCCTTGCCTTTGTTCAGTTGCTTTCCTTTTCCTTTGTGTCCTTTGTTGCTCATGCCCTTGAACGGCATGCCTTGACCGATCTTTCCTTTTCCTTTTCCTGTTGTGTATCCCGGGTATCCCTGGTTGTTGTAGCTCGTGTTGCCATAGCCTTTTCCTTTGTTGCCCTTTCCTTTTCCTTTGTAAGCTCCTTTCCATTTGCCTTTGCCTTTGTGTTTTCCTTTGTGCTTACCCTTGTTGCACAACGCGCTGATGTCCATTGGTGCTGCTCCACCTTGGAAATTGTTGAAACGCTGGAGGATGGCTGTTGCTGTTGTAGTCTGGTGAAGGCAGCTGCAGCCCTGTAGTATTCCATGATGAGGTTGCGTACCTCGTTATATGTCGTAGTCATGCCTGCGTTGAGGTGAAGGTGTTGTTGTAGTTGTCCTGTTGTCTCGGTCATCAAGATGGCAATCTTGATGGAGTCTGGCTATTGTGTGGTGTTGTCTCGCTCATACCTGTTGAGCTCAAACTCCCAGTTGTGTCGAATGTTGGCTTGAGAAGCTTTGTGAGGTAGGCTATGCTCCTTGTTCCTGTTGGTATTGAAAATCTGTCGCACAGCTTCCTGTAGATTTCCAATCCAATCTCGTGTTGGTACTGCCTGCATATTGTTGCTATTTCCTTCCTCGGGTGTTGTTGCTGCTCCTCTGAGGTCCGCTTCTGCCAGGTGTTGGTTTGCTGTTGCTGCTTTGTCAAGCATTCGTGGGTAGAATGGGTCCTGTGGCCCCATGTATGCTGAGAACTTGTACTTCCATTCTTCGAATGTTATGTAGTTGCCGTCGTATGTTGGTGGCTTCAGCTTCAGTTTGTGTTGTGAGGCTACTTGTTCTGTTGGCTCCCTGGTATGGATCCCATTGGCGTGCCTGTTGCCATTCCTGTTGCTTGGGTGTTGCTGAGGTTCCCCCAATGTTGGGATCAAGACCTCTGTCCCTCTGTTGCTTTGGTTTGTTGTAGCTGCAGCTGCTCTGCGCGTTGTGTTGTGTTGTTGTTGTTGTTGTTTGGGGCTCACCTGGATCGGTATCCAGGATCACTGCTCCGCTACCATGTAAAGTTCAATGGCAGCTCTTGCTTGTTGTCTCTGAATGTTGCGGTCTGCAGCTGCTGTTGTTTTGGCACGCAGTGTTGGTCACGCTGTGTGTTGGTCAACCCCTCGTTGACTACAGCTCAAGGGCCCTGTTGTTGGAGCCGGAGCCATGGCATGTCATGTGGGATAAACAAGATGTACAAAAGCATGTTGATTTCTAACACAACCAACCAACCAACCAACCAACCAACCAACCAACCAACCAACCAACCAACCAACCACCCAACCACCCACCCAACCAACCAACCAACCAACCAACCAACCAACCAACCAAACAACAACCAACCAACAACCCCGACCAGCCAACAACCCAAACAAACCAACAACCCAAAGCAACCAACAACCCAAAGCAACCAACAACCCAAACCAACAACCCAAACCAACCAACAACCCAAACCAACAACCAACCAACCAACCAACCAACCAACCAACCAAACAACCAACCAACCAACCAACCAACCAACCAACCAACCAACCAACCAACCAACCAACCAACTAACCAACCAACCAACCAACCAACCAACCAACCAACCAAACCAACCAAACAACAACCAACCAACAACCCAGACCAGCCAACAACCCCGACCAGCCAACAATCCAAACAAACCAACAACCCAAACCAAACAACAACCCAAACCAACAACCCAAACCAACCAACAACCCAAACCAACCAACAACCCAAACCAACCAACAATCCAAACCAACCAACAATCCAAACCAACCAACAACCCAAACCAACCAACAACCCACACCAACCAACAACCCAAACCAACCACCAACACCCAACCCAACAACCAACCCAACCCAACAACCAAACCAACCCAACAACCAACCCAACCCAACAACCAAACCAACCCAACAACCAACCAACCCAACCCAACCAACAACCCAACCCAACCAACAACCCAACCCAACAACCAACCCAACCAACCCAACACCCAACCGCACACCCAACCCAACACCCAACCCAACCCAACACCCAACCGCACACCCAACCCAACACCCAACCCAACCCAACCCAACCCAACACCCAACCCACCCAACCAACCAACCAACCAACCAACCAACCAACCAACCAACCAACCAACCAACCAACCAACAACACCAACAACACCAATGACATCAACAAGAAGAAGAGCAAGAACAAACAAACAAACAAACAAACAAAAACACGAGCAATAGGAACAAACAAGAACAACAAGAACAACAAGAGCCACAAGAACAACAAGAACCACAAGAACCACAAGAACCACAAGAACATGGAAAACAAGGAGAACAGCAGCCAGCAGCAGCAGCACCCGCCGCCATCACAACCACAGACACAACCACCACCACAACCACGACCACAACCAGGACCACAACCAGGACCACAACCACAACCACACCCAGGACAAGAAAAGGTCAGGAAACCAAACAAGGAGAAGCGTCAAAAGCGGTTACCATTTCAACTTCATTCACTATCCAGCGTTCGCGGGCAGCGGCTGCAATGCACAAAACGCAGCACCAAATATTCCATATGCCTTACTCCCAAGCCAAGTGGCCACCCAAGACCAAGACATGAAGAGGATGACAACTGCATTCAAAGGCGCGAAACAAGACTTTACCACTATGGCTCAAAAGCATTGAAGATTCAATATGGGGTGGGCCTTGCGCATGTGTAATTTGTGGATCCATTGTCATGGCCTTGAAATCAAAAAAACGCCTTGACCAGGTCAATCAGTCCTTGACACAGCTTGGCCAGATAAGCTTGGAACCCTTCGACTCAAGCCTTTGCAGAGAATTTGCGCATTCAGTCTTTTGCCGCCCAAGTCGTTGACATTTTTCTGCTTGAAGCACACTTCAAATTTGATAACCAGTGAAAGTTTGTGTTTGAAGCAACTGAATGTTCGCTGTTCAGTCACACCTCTTGACGCGGGACCCTTTCAAGGAAAAGAGACTGTAGGTCCAAGTTCCCTTCACTTTGCTCTCATGGCTGTTCAAATGGGTGGGCTGGATTTCCCACGTTGGATGCAAGAAATGCCGTCCACAGCCGATGTCAACAAGCTTCCACTCAAGCTTCATCTGGAAAGGGTATCCGGCTGGTCACGCAGAAGCAACTTGGAAATCAAGCTTTTGAGCGCTTGAATTTAACACTATGCGCTCATCAACCAACAAGAAAGGCTTGAAGCCCAAGGTTCCCTATACGTTTCGGTGGCAAAGCTGCACATGTTCAGACGCTTTGGCCGAAAATTCTACAGTAGGTGATTCGTTTTGTCATGCGTTGACCCTCTGCCAAATTTCTAGGAATTGCTGAAAAGCGGTCTGAAAGTTTCGGCTCAGTTCTATGTGAGGTCAGAGATCAATACAGTTGCCATCAGACTTAAATCAAAGAAGCTGCGCCAATCATGACCTAGCAAGAATCCAGCACAATACGTGTTCCTTGTTCCATCACGCAACCACTGAATATGACAGTATACCTCTTGCAACCTTTAACATATCAACGGCATCACCACATCTTCGTTACTCCAAGGCTGAGTGCGCTGCCTGACATGTCCACCATGAGGCGTTGCAGGTACACTTCCTGAACAAGGTCAGCCAACATATTGATTCAGATTTGAAATCTGAAGAATCTAGGCGATGAATCTAAAGAAAGCACAAAAAAAATGCCCGCGTAGCGGAATATGTTGGCTGCCTTTCACCCCGGGCGAGTGTCAATACGCAGCAAAATCGGCACAGTTTCTTCTGGCCATGCTCTGAACATGCTGAAATCGAACAACCAAGTACAGGGAACAAAGGTCCTCCAGGATCAGGGAAAACAAAAATCTCGTCATCAAGGGCACGACGGAGTACGAGCACAATACAACACTAACGGATGAACCCCGTCAACAACACACATGTTTAGGTTTGATGCACATGGAGCAACACGCAGGCGTCAAACATGTAGAGCATCCTCGTCATCCTACCGTTGAGGCTTTCATTCTATCAACAAGGTCTCGGACAGAGATCTTGTCAAGGAGATGCTCTGAGGGGTTCTTGCAGTAATGGTGCAAGACGGGGTTACATCGGGCAGCTCAGTGTGAGCCCCGGCTGACGCTTGCACCGGCTCGCGCGAAAGTTCCCTGGAGAGATGCCCATGCGCATATCTACTGCGCAGGCTACTGCTTGGCTGGCTTTGCGCTCTTCGGACGGTCTTCTTTTACCTGCACACGGTTTTAGTTCTTTAAACTATGTTGGTTTTTCGAGGCTGGCGGGCGCGGGATATCTAAGGCATTTTTTGAAGCCTGGAACGTCGTTTTGCGCGACAGCCGCAAGTCATCGGACACTTTTAATCGCATGGCAGGCGCGGTACTTTCTGCATGTTGCCAAAAGGTTGGCAAGCGGAGGTCGACGTGAGAGGCGGTTTCGGAAGTCATTTTTCACGGCAGCCGCAATGCTTGGTAAATTTGGACAACGTTTTGAGAGGTTGAAACTCTCGTAGCGTCAAGTCGTCATGTTGTTTGGCTCGGGGCATGATGATGATTTGGCATGGCAGGCGCCGTGCTTCGGATGCGTTGGGCGCATTTCTCGTCGTGGCAAGCGCAATTTTTGTAGACCAGACTAAACAAGCGCTATCAAAACCTAGCCGAAACATTATTTTGCAATTTTTTCAACTTGCATTTTTCCTGATGCGCCAGTAGCTCAAGTAGGCCGATTCCTAACATGTGCTCGCGCAACCCTTTCTTCACTTTGCGCGCGTCAGGTTCCTCTCGTTGTGGCGCAATGCTCGCTTTGATATCGCTTGCACAACCGTCTTCTCACTTTGTGGGCGTCAGATAGCCCTCGTTGCGGCGCAGTGACAAGTTTGATATCGCTCACGCAAGCTTCTCGTCACTTTGCGCGTGTCGCACCGCTTTGGTTGTTGCGCGGTGCTCATTTTGATATCGCTCACGCAACCCTCTCGTCACTTTGCGCGTGTCCATTGCTTTGGTTGTGGCGCTGTGCTTTTGCAACTGATTCCCAGAGATGTTGGCGAAGAGATCCCGTGGGTTCTCTGGGGCCTTCTATGATGATCCTGGACGAGTCTCATAGCGCAGCCATAGAGGTCCTCAAAGAGAAGATCTTGTTGAAGTCCTGTCAGATCCTCCCTCAGAAGTCCTTGCAATGAACATCTGGGAGATGCCCTGTCTTTGGGGTGCTTGTATTGAAGCTCTTCTGGGATGCCCTTATAGGGGGCCGTTGTACGAATATCTTGTAAGGTCCTTGCGAGCAGGTCCTGTCACGACGATCTTGCGAGCTTTTCTTTTATAGAGGCATGAAATGGAGTTCTTGGTCAAAGCCTTTGAGGCTTCTTTGTGAGAAGATCTTGTAGAGATAGGGGTGAAATTACCTAAGAGGTCCTCGCATGATCTTGCACAGGTCCTTATGAAAAAACGATCTTGTTGAGATCCTAGTGAAATGCTCTCAGAGGTCCTTGCATGATCTTTTACAGATCCTTGTGATTAAGGTCTTGCAGAGGCCACGGCGGGATCCTCTAGAGGCCCTTGCATGATCTTGCGCATGTCCTTGTGAGAAGAGCGAGTGGAGATCCTTTGCATCATGAAGACCTTGTTCTGTATCAGAGATGCTTGTATGAAAGTTCTTCGGTGAGGCTGCTAGGAAGTTCTTGCCAAGATCCTGTAAGGCTCTTTCTTTGAGGGGCTTGTTCTCTTAGACGTCCTGGTATGAAGTCCTGGTCACCTGGCCAGTAGACGCAACGTTTTACCTGGTGACAGGACAAACTCCCGCTGCTGCATCATACTACTGTTGCTTGTATCACCTGCACTGCTTTCCTACCCCCCTCACTGTTTGGGGTCTCTTGCCGGTGTAATCACTGGAGAGCCTGCGCAGAGATCTTGACAAGAGGTCTCTTACAGAGATCTGGCCTAGAGATCCCCTACAGAAACCTTGTCAAGATATTGTCTAGGGATCTTTTGCGCAGACCTTGCCCAGAGATCTCTCATATATAGAGAGCTTAGGCTTAGGAATTCCTTGCAGAGATCTTGCCAAGAAGTCTCTTGCAGCGTTCAAATTTAAAGATCTCTTGCAGAAATCTTGCTGGAGATCTCTTGTAGAAACCTAGTACAAAGGTGTACAGAGATCCTGCGTAGGGATTTGTACAGCGATCTTGTACAGAAACTCTTGCAGCAATCTTGCCCTGAGACCCCTCACAGATAGATCTCTTACAGCGATCTTGCCAAGAGATCCCTTAGAGACCTTGTACAGGGATCTTGCCAAAAGACCTTGTGCAGAGATCTTGCAAGAGATTTTGCAGAGGAGTCTCATGCAGAGATCTTGTACAGAGATCTCCTAACTACCGCGATCTCGCCAAGAGATCTCTTACAGAGACCTTGCGGCGATCTTGCCCAGGGATGCTTTTTAGGGACATTGTACAAAAATCTTGCACAGAGATCGCCTACAAAGATCTTGCCAAGAGACGTGTAAACGTGAGTTTGTACAGAGACCTTGCCAAGAGATCTCTGTCAGCGACCTCGTGGAAAAATCCTGTATCGAGATCACATGCAAAGACTTGCTACAAAGATCTCCTATAGCGATGGTTTATAGAAATCTGGCGCGGAGATCTTGTATAGAGATCACAGGCAAAGACTTAACACAAAGATCTTGTCGAAGAGAAACCTGCGCAAGATTTTTTGCTCCGGCCCTTGTACAGATATGCTTACCAAAGGATCTTGCAGAGGAGCTCAGCTCTTGGACAGGAGCTTCTACGGAAATCCTGCCAAGGAGATCTTGCACGCCATCTTGTACAGGGATCTTCACAAAGGGAACTTGCGGAATCTACCGGGGCATCTCTTCGTCATGTTCTTGGCAACACTATTTGGGGTCTCTGGCCGGGATAATTTGGCAACATAGGGGTTAGCGGGGCATCCTCTTTTGCCTCTGTGTATTTTTCCCCCTAACAGCAAAGCCTAGGGCGTCAGCCCAAATAAGGTTGTCGGGTTGCTGGTTCCAGGAGGTTCCGGGGACAGCGGATGGTTATGGGAATTTTGGCGCGGCTGTCCGCGTGGTACTTCCAGGGTCTTTGTTCACTGGCTGCTGTCAAATGCTGGAGGTACCGCTAGGCTTATTGGCAAATCGGGGTTTGGTTTGGGGAGATGGAGGGAAGGAACGAGACCTGGAGGCGAGCATCCCTTTCTACCTTTCTCTATGAACTCACAACCTTTATCTTTTAACTTGGGAACATAAGAACAGCAGTCGGGGTGGGTTAGGGGGACAGGGGAAGTGGGAGGGACCTCGCAGCCAGCATCCTCTTTTATTTGTTTGTCTCTGAAGTTTGACTTGGAATGGGCTCAGTGGACCTGGTGACAAGCATCCTCTTCTACTCTAGCCCACAACCTTTGTGGTTTGAATTGAGGTCAATGGGGGCAAGGGACTTGGGGCGGGGTAGGGGGAGCTGGGGGCCAGTATCCGCGTCTGCCTCTGTCTATAAACTGGCAAAACATAACTGCACAACCATCCTTTCCTGGGTTAACTTACCTGTGAGATGCATCACACGCTACTGATGCTGGATGCTAGAACATGACTAACCCATGGGGATGCCACATGCTAGCTGCCTCTTCAGTTGGTAGCCAAAACAAAACGCCAGCGCAAGCACAAGCGATCTTGCGCAGGCATAAGCCATCAGACCGCCTATTGGCACACACATATTATGGATCAGCAACGGCCGATCACCCCTCCAAAGTTGCCCACCGCTTTTCCAAACAGACATGTTGGTGAGCAGCAGCAGCAGCAGCAGCAGCAGCAGTAGCAGCAGCGGCAGCGCAGCAAGACCCAACTGAGCTGAAATTTCCCGACAAGGGGGCATGTCGCCAACAGCACCGACTGTTCTGTTTTTCAATCTCGGCGTTCAATCTCGACGTTCAATGTCGACGTCTGGAACCAGTCCGTCGTTGGTTTACTACACAAACAGGAATGCCAGGATGCTGGGACCCTGGAACACGGAAGCTTGAAGCTGCTGTTCGGTTGCAAGTGGGTGAGTGTGAAGTAATTTTCAAAGCTTCAGAGTTGCGGGCAGGTTGTCATGGTTAGTCTTCACACATCATGTCAACCTCATCATCAAATAGGTGGGGAATCAAACGGTAAATCACAGCAACAGTCTAGGAGCATGTGAATTTGCAGGTGAAACCATGGAAGGGCATGAATCCCATTTTACGGGATGGTTGCTCTTTGGGTCGCTCCGGTAGGGTCTGTGTTTCCGCGGCTGCCGGCCCCGATCTGGAAAAGCTGTCGCAAAAGGCTCACCAGGCTGTATGGTGCGCTGCTGCTATGCGGGATTACAGCTGGACATTGCTAAACGCAGTGAAGCAGGTGCGAGAGGCTCAGGGAAGAAGTAGCTGAGAAAAGAGAAAGCCCAACAAAGAAATGACATTAGGTAACCCACTGATCCAGTCGTTCGTTCATTCCTTCGCTGTTGTTCATTGGTTCATTCATTCATTCAATTCCATTCCCTTCCATTCCATTTCTTTTCGTTCATTCAATTTCATTCATGTCATTCATGTCTTCACCCCATTCATTCATTTCGCCTCAAATCCTTTCATGTCATGTCATGTCATCTCATATCAGGTCATTTCGTTTCATTCGTTCGTTCGTTCGTTCATTCCTTCATTCGTTTACTCGTTGATTCATTCATTCGTTGATTCATTCGTTCATTGGTTTGTTGGTTCATTCATTCATTCATTCATTCATTCATTCATTCATTCATTCCTTCGTTCCTTCCTTCCTTCCTTCCTCCCTCCCTCCCTCCCTTCCTTCCCTCCTTCCTTCCTTCCTTCCTTCCTTCGCTGCTTCCTCCCTCCCTCCCTCCCTTCCTTCCTTCCTTCATTCAATAGTTTCATTCAATAGTTTCATTCATTCATTCCTTCCTTCCTTCCTTCCTTCCTTCCTTCATTCATTCATTCATTCATTCATTCATTCATTTCATTCATGTCTTTCATTCATTCATTCACTCACTCATTCATTCATTCATTTCATCCATTCATTCATGTCTTTCATTCATTCATTCATTCATTCACTCACTCATTCATTCATTCATTCATTCACTTCATTCATTTCTTTCATTCATTCATTCACTCACTCACTCATTCATTCGTTTCATTCATTCATTCATTCATTCCATTCCATTCCATTCCATTCCGTTCCATTCCATTTCATTCATTCCACTCCACTCCACTCCACTCCACTCCACTCCACTCCACTCCAATCCATTCCATTCCATTCCATTCCATTCCATTCCATTCCATTCCATTCATTCATTCATTCATTCATTCATTTCATTCATTTCTTTCATTCATTCACTCACTCATGCATTCATTCATTCATTCATTTCATTTCATTCATTCATTCATTCAATCATTTCATTCATTTCTTTCATTCATTCATTCATTCACTCACTCATTCATTCATTCATTCATTCACTTCATTCATTTCTTTCATTCATTCATTCACTCACTCACTCATTCATTCATTTCATCAATTCATTCATTCATTCATTCATTCATTCCATTCCATTCCATTCCATTCCATTCCATTCCATTCCATTCTATTCATTCATTCATTCCATTCATTCATTCATTCATTCATTCATTCATTCATTCATTCATTCGTTCATGGACGCACCCATTGCTCCAATCATTGTTTCATTGCATCCATTGGTTCATCCTCTCATTGCTTCATTTTTAGGTTTCCCCATTCATTCACTCATTCATTGGTTCATTGGTTCATCCAGTGGTTGAATCAGTGGCTAGTTTATTANTTCATCCTCTCATTGCTTCATTTTTAGGTTTCCCCATTCATTCACTCATTCATTGGTTCATTGGTTCATCCAGTGGTTGAATCAGTGGCTAGTTTATTACTTCATTCCTTCAGTCTCTCCTTCATCATCCCTCCTCATTCCTTTATTCCCTCTTCCCTCCANGGTTCATCCAGTGGTTGAATCAGTGGCTAGTTTATTACTTCATTCCTTCAGTCTCTCCTTCATCATCCCTCCTCATTCCTTTATTCCCTCTTCCCTCCACTTCTTTCTTTCTTTTTTTCATTCATCAATCAGCCAGCCAATGACTTTTGTCAGGCAGTCGCGCATTGATTCCTTCATGTCCTTTCAGTGGCATCTCAGCAACCATTCGCTCATTCGTTGGTGAACCTCACAACCTCATCATTTCATTGCTTCCGTATTCTGACATGCATTCTTAGAGGCCATTGATNTTGTTCTCGAAATTGCTGCCGGGCACTTTCTGGTATGTCATGTAGCATCTAGCTAACCCAAGCTGAAAAATGCAACCAAACTGCCTTCGGTCCTGCAATTCCATTCCATTCCATTCCATTCCATTCCATTCATTCATTCATTCATTCATTCATTCATTCATTCATTTCTTTCATTTCATTCATTTCTTTCATTCATTCATTCATTCATTCATTCATTCATTTCATTTCATTCATTCATTCATTTCATTCATTTCTTTCATTCATTCATTCACTCACTCATTCATTCATTCATTCATTCATTTCATTCATTTCTTGCATTCATTCATTCATTCATTCATTCATTCATTCATTCATTTCATTCATTTCATTCATTTCATTCATTTCATTCATTCCATTCCATTCCATTCCATTCCATTCCCTTCCATTCCATTCCATTCCATTCCATTCCATTCCATTCCATTCCATTCCATTCCATTCTTCATTTCATTCATTCATTCATTCATTCATTCATTCATTCATTCATTCATTCATTCATTCATTCATTTCATTTCATTTCATTTCATTTCATTCATTCATTCATTCATTTCATTCATGTCTTTCATTCATTCATTCACTCACTCATTCATTCATTCATTCATTTCATTCATTTCTTGCATTCATTCATTCATTCATTCATTCATTCATTCATTCATTTCATTCATTCATTCCATTCCATTCCATTCCATTCCATTCCGTTCCGTTCCATTCCATTCCATTCCATTCCAATTCATTCATTCATTCATGCATTCATTCCATTCATTCATTCATTCATTCCTTCATTCATTCATTCATTCATTCATTCACTCACTCACTCATTCATTCATTTCATCAATTCATTCATTCATTCATTTATTCATTCATTCCATTCCATTCCATTCCATTCCATTCCATTCCGTTCCATTCCATTCCATTCCATTCCATTCCATTCCATTCATTCATTCATTCATTCCATTCATTCCTTCGTTCATTCATTCATTCATTCGTTCATTCGTTCTTGGACGCACCCATTGCTCCAATCATTGTTTCATTGCATCCATTGATTCATCCTCTCATTGCTTCATTTTTAGGTTTCCCCATTCATTCACTCATTCATTGGTTCATTCCAAGTAGGTCACCAACTTAGTCACCGATCAAATAATCTTCATTCCTTCAGTCTCTCCTTCATCATCCCTCCTCATTCCTTTATTCCCTCTTCCCTCCATTTCTTTCTTTTTTCATTCATCAATCAGCCAGCCAATGACTTTTGTCAGGCAGTCGCGCATTGATTCCTTCATGTCCTTTCATTGGCATCTCAGCAACCATTCGCTCATTCGTTGGTGAACCTCACAACCTCATCATTTCATTGCTTCCGTATTCTGACATGCATTCTTAGAGGCCATTGATNTGGCATCTCAGCAACCATTCGCTCATTCGTTGGTGAACCTCACAACCTCATCATTTCATTGCTTCCGTATTCTGACATGCATTCTTAGAGGCCATTGATTTCTCACCGCCATAGTTTGTTCTCGAAATTGCTGCCGGGCACTTTCTGGTATGTCATGTAGCATCTAGCTAACCCAAGCTGAAAAATGCAACCAAACTGCCTTCGGTCCTGCAATNTTGTTCTCGAAATTGCTGCCGGGCACTTTCTGGTATGTCATGTAGCATCTAGCTAACCCAAGCTGAAAAATGCAACCAAACTGCCTTCGGTCCTGCAATAGACATACATGAAAAAGGCGTGCGCGCGTATGAAGAAACTACACCAAGCCAATATCCATGTCATGTAGATATCAATATCCTTCTTCCACGATACCAGCTTAAAGACCTTTAGAAAAGGGCGGTGAAGGCACAGGCGGCCAGCACCATGAAATGCTACATTGAAGGTGCTGGACTTTCAGCTACCGTAACAAGGTATGGAACAAGCATGTTTGGGACAGCACTGGCGCAAACAAAATATACCACTGTCGACCGTCTGTTGCATCTCTGAGTGGCCTTTACAAGCAAGTGGCACCACTTTCATTGCCATGGCCCATGGGGTGAGACACAGGTCACACCGCAAAGCTTGATGGGCTGGTTTTTCTACTTGCGCTGCCTTACTAGATCCCCACAGGCCAAATGCCAATCACGTCTTTACTATCAGATGGTCATGACATGTTATCACGTCTGTCTAGGAGCAAGGTGGTACTGTACAGGAGACCCCTGCGTTGCTGGTGGGAATACTCGGCAGGGGCAGACTGTTGGTTCGTCAATCAGCGCACTTTGAGCCGACAACCACCGTTGGATTTACAGAAACTGACCATGCATGTTCCCAGACTTGCACAATCCTTGTATAGCATGTTCAATACAACAACGACATCTTTTAAAAATTATCTTCAGGCCACGCGGGAAGGCGGGGAACTCAATTATTTGGGGAAAACCAAAAAAACGTGAATGCATGCATATTTGCATGTAACATCATAAAAACACTTTCTAAAAGATTCTAGGATATCAATGCGTTCTTTGGAAAGATAATGCTGCCATTTTCTAACCTTTGCGCCAATGAGCCAATTCTATTTTGAAACTTGTATCTGACCGTGCTACTCAAGAGAACTTTTGAAAGGAACTTCTGAAAGGAACTTCTGAGAGACCAAGAAGAGAATGGCAGGGCATCAAAAGAGGAGTGAATGGAAAGAGCAGAGGATAGAGAAGCGTAGATAGAGAAGACTGAGAGCAGAGAATATGGGAGAGTAGAGAACAGAGAAAAGCAGAGCATAGATAGTACCGGACACTAATAGGAGAGTAAAGCACAGAATAGAGAAGAATAGAGAATATATTGAATATAGAGGGGTAAAGAATGAAGAAGAGAAGGGAAAAGGATAGGAAGGAAATTAAAGGACCGGATAACCCCACAATTCAACTCCTTCCAAGAAGCCCCAACCAGATGTGAAAATGAGATGGTAAAGGCAGGAAAGAAAAAGGACATGGTAGAAGAAAGAATGTGTTCAAGAACTTGTGTGTGACAGTGCTGTGTGTGACAAAGTTGAATGTCAAAGAGTTGTGTGTGACAGACTTGTGCGCGACAAGGTTGTGTGTGAAAGAGTTGTGTGTGACAGACTTGTGTGTGACAAGGTTGTGTGTGAAAGAGTTGTGTGTGTGTGACCATGTTGTATGTGAGAAAGTTGTGTGTGTGTGTGACAATGTTGTGTGCGGAAGAGTTGTGTGTGTGTGAAAGTGCTGTGTGTGACAAAGTTGTGTGTCAGAGAGTTGTGTGTGACAAGGCTGTGTGTGAAAGAGTTGTGTGTGACAGAGTTGTGTGTGTGTGTGTCTGTGTGTGTGAAAAAGTTGTGTGTGAAAGTGCTTTGTGTGACAAAGCGGTGCGTCAAAGAGGTGTGTGTGAAAGAGCTGTGTGTGACAAAGCTGTGTGTAAACGCCGCCACCAGAGCCAGCCCAGTGCCGTGAGCGCCACGCCTGCCACAGAAAACGAAGGCAGATGTCACCAAGTGCCACGCCTGCCACTGCCACACAAAACGAAGGCAGATGTCAGCAAGCGCCACGCCTGCCACGCAAAAGAGGCGCGGCGTCACAGGCGACCAGCGGTGACCAAGGCCGTCACCAGAGTCAGCCCAGTGCCGTTTGTGCCACGCCTGCCACACAAAACGAAGGCAGATGTCACCAAGCGCCACGACTGCCACACAAAACGAAGGCAGATGTCACCAAGCGCCACGCCTGCCACGCAAAAGAAGCGCGGCGTCACAGGTGACCAGCGCCAACCAGAGCCAGCCCAGCGCCGTTTGCGCCACGCCTGCCACACACAACAAGGCAGATGTCACCAAGTGCCACGCCTGCCACACAAAACGAAGGCAGATGTCACCAAGCGCCACGCCTGCCACGCAAAAGAGGCGCGGCGTCACAGGCGACCAGGGGCGACCAAGGCCGCCACCAGAGCCAGCCCAGTGCCGTGAATGCCACGCCTGCCACGCAAAACCAAGGAAGATGTGACAATGCTGTGTGCAAGAGGGTTGTGTGTGAGCATGTTGTGTGTGAAAGAGTTGTGTGTGACAATGTTGTTTGTCAGAGAGTTGTATGTGAGAATGTTGTGTGTGTGTGAGAGAGTTGTGTGTGACAATGTTGTGTGTGAGAGACTTGTGTGCGTGACAATGCTGTATGTGTGAGAGTTGTGTGTGACAATGTTGTGTGTGTGAGAGAGTTGTATGTGACAATGTTGCGTGTGAGAGAGTTGTATGTGAGAATGTTGTATGTGTGAGAGTTGTATGTGACAATGTTGGGTGTGAAAGAGTTGTGTGTGACAATGTTGTATGTGTGAGGGTTGTATGTGAGAATGTTGTATGTGTGAGAGTTGTATGTGACAATGTTGTGTGAGAGAGTTGTGTGTGTGACAATGCTGTATGTGTGAGAGAGTTGTGTGTGACAATGTTGTATGTGTGAGAGTTGTGTGTGTGAGAGAGTTGTGTGTGTGTGTGACAATGTTGTATGTGTGAGAGTTGTGTGTGACAATGTTGTATGTGTGAGAGTTGCATGTGAGAATGTTGTATGTGTGAGAGTTGTGCGTGACAATGTTGTGTGTGAGAGAGTTGTGTGTGGGAGGAGGACGCGGGAGGAGGAGAGGAGGAAAGGAGGAGAGGAGGAGAGGAGGAGAGGAGGAGAGGAGAGGAGAGGAGAGGAGAGGAGAGGAGGAGAGGCGGGAGGTGCAAAGCAAAAAACAAGAACCCCACACAATGTTGTGGGGAAATACACAAACAACGAGACAATAGAAAAGAAAAGAAGAGAAGAGGATCGAAAGGCACACGGGCCAGAGCACTGTACACTGGAGAAGAACCGCTGGCAACAACAGAGAAGGGAAGATTGACAGAAGTCAAGCAGTGGAGCGCGTTGCACCATGCTGCTCGGTGATCCAAGGCTGCAAGATTCTGTGGGTTGAGGGACGACCGTGACATGATGCGTTTTCTTAAAAAAGACGCCTAGCCATGCTTGATGCGGGTGCTCGGAGCGACGGAAAAGAAATCCGGGATGCGTCTTTTTGCTTCCATCGCGCATCCCTCGTCTATTTTTGGCCTTATTGCTTGACAGGTGCGGCTCGTGGCTCATGATCGCCTCATTGGTCTCTTTGTGGTTGGCTCATGGTCGGTTCATGGTGGGTTTGTCTGAAATGCTTCATGTGATGCATGACACAGTTGCGCTAGGCAGTTCTGTGTCCGAGGCTACAAATTGCCACGGAACGGTTGCGTGAATGTTGCGGCTTGCTGCCGCTGCAGGCTCAATTCTTTTGCGAGGCTGCATGGCGCAGTTCCGTGGCGGAAGCTGACTTTTAAAGTGTGCTTACATTGGCGGCCGAACTCATTTTTGATTATTGGCAATCCTTCTGGAACGAAAGGGATATTTTGAACCCTCCTGTTTCTCATAGGGTCCAGTCTATTCTTCATGGTGTGGCCCCCCNAGCCGTTTTGCTTGGCCGCAAAATAACACACCTGCGAATGTGCACCAGCAAGTCCTGCGATGGCTTGCTTCCATTCAGGAACTGATTTGGTTTTCTCGCCACGGCTCTGCCAGAGCCTACCAG
>BGPT01000132.1:325097-379289 GCA_003297045.1 Symbiodinium sp. clade C Y103 | reverse complement strand
CGGCTCTGCCAGAGCCTACCAGCAGCCACGATAAGTGGCATGGCTTGGTGCTGTGCACGTCTCAAGGGTCACAGCACATATCAAGAAACGGATTGTTTTAGAGGTACGTGTTTGGGCTACTCTTCACAGATGCTTGCCTGGACTATTTGCGTGAGCTGGGCAATCCCAACGATCCAATGAGCCCACAAAAGCATTTTGGATCAGTGTCTGTGTCTTGGTGTGGTTGGGATCAGTTTTGTTTGCTTGCAGCTAAGCAAGAGGTTTTCAGACATTCATTGATTCTAGGCGGCTTGGGGGGCCTCTGTTACGGAAATGAGGCTTCCATGGGCACATTGTTCCGTTCAATCTCAAATGGTCTTGATTGGAGTGAAGCAGTAGATACTTTACTTCCAGTGGGCGACATTTGGATTGGGCTGTTCTACCTGTACATTGCGTTCAATAGCTTCTCAGCTGCAGAAAAAAGGCAAGAGGCGAAAACAACATTTGGCAACCTTGACTTAAATCATGTTGTGATGGGGGTTTCTTTGGCCAGGTTTCGCCGTGTTGAATGTCATGACTGGAAACCAAGCTGCAGTTCAGGAGGGTTTCAAGACATGGGAGGTGAGGCAATCAAGATGTTCCCTTCATAACAGAACGTGTGGAGATCCTTGAGACGAGATTGTGCTTGATTTGGAGACAGTCAAAGGCAGCACAAGATACGGATAGATTGACGCACTATATACATAGAGGAGATGCATTGCTTTCAACGTTTTTCGAAAGAGAGTACAGGCTGTTTTCTGCGCAAACTAGGTCAAAAAGTGGGCACCAAGGAATTACACATTTTGGTCACGTTGTGTACCAAGCCGTACTAGTTTTGAGGTCACTCATTTGAGCAAACCCAGCGACCTTCAATTGACATTGTTCCAATTTGCCTATGGTTGGATTGCTCGCGCTCCCTGTTGACTTTGTCTAAAAAGCTGTGGAGTTTGGTGCATGTTGGAAGTGGTCGCATTCGTGCTGCGTCGGTTTGGTTGCATGCTGCCTTGCTTGGCGGGGGCATGCATCTTGATGTGTTGTTTGCCACCCAACTTGTGTTTTTTTCTACTTCAAAGCGGTCTCGTGCTTTGACTTGGTCTACTTGTCGCGGCTCTCCTGCCCATGCCGTGGATTCTTGGTTGGTTTCGCATGGCTGGGATCAGACGGCTGAATGGAAGTGGACTCATTCTGATTTGGGTTCCCGTTTAGATCTTTCTTCGGCCGGTGACATCGGTCAGCGTCAGCATGTTGTTCGTGACGCTTGGCGTGCTTGGTGCTTGCGTCGTCACATGGCGTCTGAGCGACGGGATGCTCAGCTTNCGGTCAGCGTCAGCATGTTGTTCGTGACGCTTGGCGTGCTTGGTGCTTGCGTCGTCACATGGCGTCTGAGCGACGGGATGCTCAGCTTGACTGCTTTCAAGATGCTGCTGGATATTTTCGTAGGATTGACTGGCATGCTACTCGTAAGTTTGTCGCTTCCTGTGCGGAAGCTAGGACCTTGGCTTGTGGTGCCACTTTCTCTCCTGCTGCCCTTGGTGGTCGGATGGCACATCGTCCTTCCACCACGTGCATTTGGGATGGTTGCACTGAACTTGGCACGTTTGATCATATTGNGGAGTGTCCTCGTCGCTCTTGCAACATACCTAAACCTGCCGAGTTTTTATCTTCTCGGTATGGTTGGGTCGTTACAAATCAAGATTGTGACATTGATGCCGTGCATGGTTGGTTGGTTCATGTGCAAGAGACTCTTTGGTCCCTTGCCCATCCATGATTTGTGTTTCTTTGATGGTCCTAGTGACCTTCCGGTTTATTGGTCTTGCCCACTTGCACTCCGCTTGGGGTTGCCTTGTCTTCGTGGCTTCCCCTCGGGGTTTGGCTTGGTTCGTTTGGGTCTTTGCCCCCTTGGTTTCCTTTTTGCGGCGTTGGTTGGTTTTTCGCTGGGCTGTTTGCACCTTTGGTGTGGTCTGGGCGTCCTGGCCTCCCGACGCCATGGAGTCGTCGTTAGTTCCCGTTGGGCCTTCGCCCTCGGTGTTCATGGCGTGCTTTCGTTGTGGGCTGCCGCTGCTGCTGCTGTGGCTGCCCCCTTGCTCTGCGCTGTCTATTTGGGGGCAGTTCAGATCAAAGTTCACACACATGAATTCTGCATCCGAGGCGTGTTCTGTCATTCAGCCATCAAAGCAGCCGAGCGAGACCATGAGATGGTCATCCATTCGCTGCTTCAAACCAAGAAGGATTTCAAAGAGCTGGTTTCCAACCTCTTTTTCCGAATAGATGATCTGGGGCTTGGAATGATCACCATCTCAGAATTTGAGAAGCATTTCAACGATGAGGCTCTGCTGCATTGGAGTCGGTTTCAATGTACAAAACCGGTCATGTTGAAGAGAGGGCTTAACCCTTAGTTGACCTACACGCCGCACCTGAAGGCTGCGACCATCTGCTACGGGCTATTCCAGAACCAGCCACTGTAAGGGAGCAACATCACTGGAAAGCCAAGAATACACTATGCTGACAGGGAAGTGGGAAAACCGCTATGTGATCTTGTGCCAGTTGGAAACACAGAAACCTTTAGGTGAGAGGCTGACATTCGGCTGACATGACCAATCCGGATCAATCCCTGACAACTTAGCGCAACTTAGCGCAACTTAGCGCAGCTAAGGAAGCAGTTCGGGCTTTCTTTGAGTCGCTGGAGATGGGTGCAGCAGATGCGTGGACCCTCTTTGCGAGTCTAGATCAAGATGGTGACAATGTTATCAGTGACTTGATCTGCAGTACATGCAGTTGAGTCAGAATTGTTTAAAAGCTCCAAAAGGAATGATATCATGCTGCCGTCTATCAAGATTTGTTTGACTGCATGCCATTCACAAATTCGGAATGGATGGATTCAATCCAGCTAGACTTTCAACTGTCAACCATGATTGAACCAGCCCTGGGCAAAAGCGATACGATGAATTCAGGTAGACCGTTCATATACCGCGGATTCTTTGTTATTGAACCAAAATCACATTCCGATCATTCCGGTGGGTTTGCAAGGTACTGAATCAGTGAAGTGTTGGCCTTCCCCACCAAAATAGATCATGTTTGAGTGGCTTTTGAAGTCTTTGCCTTTTCCACAAATGCACGCAGAGATTTAGACCATGGACAAAAAGGTTCGCACATTCTAGAGATGAAGTGAACCTGCATCTACAAGATGTTCCACTTTCTAGATAGATGACAAGGACCGGTTTGAACAACATGAGTTTGACAGAATGACGATTGGGGATCCTTGCCGGGTCTTTTGGCTGTTTCCGATGTAGGGCTGACAAAGTTGGCATGGCATCAACTTCAGGTCTGAAAGACTTCACTGAACGATGTATACAACTTCATGGGCCCGCCCGATCTGTTGATCTTTTCGCGCTGGCGCAACAAAATGCTACTTGGAAGGATCTTTGAAGGATGGAAATACCTGGAAATGGATGGTGTAGATGGTGTAGATGGTGTAGATGGTGTAGATATTCCGAGATTCCAAGCACTCCCAGCTTTGTACTCTACGCTGGGCACAAGATCTGTCAATATGAGAACTAAAGCCCACCGCATTTACCCAATCATAAACCATCATAAACAATTCAAAAACCATTTCAGGGGTTTGAAGGTGTCGTATGGTATGATTGCATAGGGCGGTATATGACCTTCCTACGTCCGGTGCCTCCTTTTCCAAAACCCATTGAGGCCAAACTGCGAGATCAGCTGAAACACATTGAGGAGTTGGATGGGGGTTGCCATCCTGGCTGAATGAATTGCTTTCGCTGGCTTGCGATGCCAGTCAGCATTGGGCTGACCTACTCGCAGGGTTAGCAGCTCCATTTGCTTACATCCTTCCACTGGCACACCTACACACAGAAGCAAGCAATGATGCAATCACATGCAGCTTTGACGTGCGTATTATTAGCATCAGGAATGCAAAAACTGACTGTTGATCTTGGTTCTTGAATATCTTTGTCTCGCGGCAGGAGATGCAGTACTACCTTGCCCGGTATGTGAAGCGGAAGGTGGGCTCAGTTTAACTTTGACCATGCAGGAATAGGTTGATGCGGGGACAAAAATCGCCACCGATTTTTTAAAGAGCTTGCAGTGCAGCAAAATTCCTGACACTCCGCAGGCACAAGATGCGCTACAGAGAGAGATGGATTCCCAAGATCCTGGGACACATTGCTTGGTTTGAGTTTGCTTCGTAGAATGATTGTAGAGCGTAACAGACGGAAGGAGCCAATCAGGGATTCCTTCCAGGAGTGAAAAGCAACACGTGGCCACAGCCACGACTAATTCCTGAAACTGTCGCTGTTGTTTCATGTGGAAACATGGGTGACCTGCAACCTTTGAGCGACAGCTGTTCAGCTGTCCACAAAGTGGAGCTTGAAAGCGTCATTTTTTGGTGAACATACGATGATCTTTGGTGGACCTAACGAATAATACTACAATTCCAGAAGTCCCAAGACAATGCCAAGGATGTGATTGTGTTAGGCGATGTGCCGCAGTTGAAGTGGGGGATAATCTGATTCTCACTTGATCCCTATCCCAAACAGAGATGACATGATCATCCTCCATAGCTGTTTTTTGACCCTGGCACATCCCTGACATTTTGGTCCCCAGAGATTTTCGCAACGCAGTTGAATCTCTAGTTGGGAGGTGCTGCCGCCGTTTGTTTCCTCCACGGCCAAGCCGTGGTAGATATAGCCGAGATAATCAGGTGATCCTTGTGCCAACATCTGCCAACTCACTTGGTAGAAACGGCGAGCTCAGGGTATGTCAGTGACTGCGGCTACCTCAACCTCAAGCGACTAGCTCTGTTTCTGTCTATCTAAATACACACCCACATTGTCTATGCATACATATATATATATGTATATACATATAAACATGTGTATACACGTACATCTGCATATGACATGTTTCTTTCAATGTATCTACACCTACACCTATATCTACACGTCTACATCCACATATATGTCTATGTATATGTAAATGTATATGTATATGTATATGTATATGTACACGTGTATGTGTAGGTGTGGGTGTATGTTTATGTTTATGTAGAACCACGCACGCATGTACACACAGACACATACTCGAGCATCGGAAGACCATCCCGGAGACATCCGGAGACTTGTGCGTCGGATTCTAGTTTTGAGGTCCGAGCCACTTCGAACCAAGTCCGATGTGGTTCAACTTGATAGCCTTTCAGCGCCTTGGCTAAGCGAGTCATGTGAGTCATGTGAGCGCCCAAAATCCCTTTTGTGGAAACAAATGGTTAATTTCATGGTTGAATGAGGACATTGCATTGATTCAATATGGGATCCTCTATGAACCGACCAACAGGCTTTAAGCAGAGGGTGAACTGGGCGTCAGATCCAAGGACACGGATGACGAGGTGCGATATGGCGTTTCATCACGGCCCAAGGAAGCGGGTGAGCATCCACAATATTTTTGCCAAGGAGGTGAAAATACCACTTGTTGCGATGAAAGAACTACCCAACTGGACTCCCTTCCCTGGACCTTCCATTGGTCCATGTCTAGGCGGACGATCCTGAGGCGCAATTCCGGAGTTGTAGATATATGATCCTGGAATAAGATGAAAATGGTTCATAAACTCTCCATTGGGAATTCGGATTCTTCACCTGCGAATTAGGACTTGAGGATCACAATCACAGCCTGGCAGGTAAGGCGCAAGCAAGAAAATGCCCTTGCAGCCTTGCGGGCCTTTGAGGAGCTTGGGGAGGACTTGGACGGATTTTGGGTACCCAACCCTTTCCTCACTGGGCCAGCCGATGGAACATTCATGTGGAGGGTGCCCATTTTTCTTTTTTTAGAAGGTTGTTGAGTATATAATGTGCCAAACCCTGTCCTGAAACAATCGTCCAATTGAGGATGGTTTATACCGCTCATGTCTGCTAAAATTGGGGGTGGCTTATTAGTGGGTGTACCATTTACAATGGTTCCAACCTCCATAGTGGCATTTACTGCTGATCAGATTTGCCAAGGAGTTTGATCGCCTTGGGCGTGAGAGGGATGCCATGCTTGCAAAGATGGGGCACTCAGTGGGGTTTGGTCACAAGATGACAGGGTGCTTATTTTTCTACTATCAAGCCCTTGATTAAAGGGCTGCATGGTCTTGCTTCGAATTCCTATTTAGGTTCATAGGACTGCGATGCATGTTACCACAAGTTATCTTGAGAATTTGCTTCTCATCTCTAATTCTGTCGTACTCATACCTCCACGTGCAAGCTGGTAGCTTCTAGTACTGCAAGTACTTATCAAATGATGCTGCTCTATGGCGCTTCGACAGACAAACTCTTGAGCGCATGGCATGTGTCAACCCAGGTATCGCGACAAGTATGGCTGAGCGCTCAAAATGTAGCGCTGCATGACTGTGATAGAAGGTCCAATCCCCAAATCTGTGCAGGCTGCACTGGGAGCTGAAACTGGCCATGAGGTCTTGTTGTAATGTCTACTGCAAGTCAAGTGTGCTGAAGTGATTGGTTACCCTCTATTTGTAGACCTGAAACACTGAAACACCTGCGATTGCAGTGAGTAGTTGTATTAAAATTCAGTCTTTGAAAGATCTCCTCTGCACATTTGTCGCATTCTATGTCAAATATCTTAGTTGCAGGTAGGATCATTTGTTTGCTGTTTTAATATGTTTTAATTAGGGAGGAATTTGACCAAGCAGGACGCACCAGCACGTGAGTATGTGAGTATATGTGATGCAAGTGTTGGGGTATGTCGGGGTACAGATGTTCCTTTTTTTGTGGGCTTCTTTTGAATCGTCTTGGTATGCTTGGTCAACTTGGCAGGGCTGTTTGGTGTTGAAGGCTTTCCGTGTGGCTGGTCCCGTGTTAACGAAGTAGTTGCAAGTTGGTCAAGGTCCATGAAACCCAAGGAAGCCCGTACTCCAACAGGTCCAAGAGTGAAACGACAAGACTGTTGGCCGGGTATGGGTCAAAATTGGAGACCCACAACCCACTTCATGGATCTTCATGGTTGGTTCACTAGTTCATCATCACAATTTTGAGGTCAATTTTGATCCGTACCCACCGAGCTTCTGAATATGGATCTGCGGATCAAAAGTGCGCAACGTTGGACCTGGATCTTGTTTGGACTGTTTTGTTGCCAGTGATGTTAGGAATGCTTCAGAACCTTGAATGGAAATTTGTGAAAGTACAGTACTGTGTTAGGGGGGTCAAGCCAGAAAAGTTGAATGGCCTGACTGCAGAGTAGTTGCCTTTGCATGTGAATGATGACATGGCAATAGTCACACTGCAGAGTTGGAGGTGGTTTGGCTTTTACAGTGCAAGCATGCGCATTGCTACAAATCATGTACAGAGCGGCAAGCAAACCACATCAGTTGTTGAATGACTCTTTCGATGCTTCACAATGCTAGATGCAAGGTCAATACTGTCAATACTGAACAGCAACACTGAATCCAATGATCTCTGCAACTAGGAATCACCTTGGCCCAACTTGGCATGAAGCTCGCTAGCACAGAGGCCAAAGATTTGTCATGCCATTTTGGGAAGTGTTTCTTTCTACCAACAAAAAATCATCTTCGGTTCCTAGGTCTTCTCTTCTTTGTCGTTTCAGGTTGAACTTCAAGTGGAATAAATTGAGCTCCGGATTTGGTTTGGGTATGGATCAAGCAATGGAGAACTCCCACTAGATTTTCATCCAATTTTTGTGGACCCCCAACTTTGACCCGTTCATTCTTGTCCAATCCATGCAGGTTCTTTGGAGATACGGACTTTTGAGTCTTTTGAGCCTAGTTGCCATGCAGGTCCTGTTGGTGAGCTTCATGGCCCTCAACAGCTTTAGCATTCTCCATTCCACTATTTGTTCTTCCGATTGCATGTTATTGTGCTATGAGTGCCATGTAATACACATTTAAATTGTCTATATAATTCTCGAAAACATATCCATTTCATCCTATGTCTGCCTTTTGCCATATGGGAGAAGAATTGCTGGGAGGGAGTGCGCCGCATTCACATGCACACAGGATGTGCCTGTTTGTGTGGAATCAGTATCCTTTTTCTGGTCCAGATCTTCTAGGCTTTTAGGTTGGAGGACGCCTTTTACATCCTTCTCTTGCCAGACACAATTTTGGATGCTTGGTTCGTGGTATGTTTTTGGTCACCACCACGCCCGCGTCCTTTGAAGTTGATCTGGTCATTTAACCAGGCGCCCTTTGGCTGGCTTTGCTTCTCCACTCCCGGAGGTTGGCAAAGTTTCTAGGAGTTTCAACATGGTCAAGGCAGCCAAATCCCCAGACCGAGGAAGTGTTTAGGCATTTTGCAGAATTGGCACCCTCCAAACGAAACGGTTCCCAAAATGCATATTTTAAGGAATTATTTTGTTCCCAGATGTGACTTTTTTCGGGTGTACAGGCTCTGGAATGGTTGGGGCTGCAAAGCTAGGTACCCCTGTGTACAACTTCAGATTGTGGACTTTGTGGGGTTACACCGAGAAAATTGAAGCCAGAATATATCTCAACATGGGAACCGAAGAGCCAGGCAAATCCTGTTTGTACGGATATCATAATATGCATGAGAATAAAACGACCCAGAATGAAGATTGATTTCCTTCTGCAGATGACAGGTCAGCCGGAGCCTTGGCGACCCTGGGCAGAACAGTTGCAGGCAAAGCGCTGAAGGATGAAACTTCAGATGAAATCCTGCGCTTGGGAAAACCTGTTGATGAGTACCAAACGATACAAAACCTACTGTGAGCCTCTATGACGAATCTATGAGCACTTGACTTTTTGGAAGAAAAACATAGGAAAGGTCTCCAGGCAAGCCTCACATGATCCCGTTCGCCTGGTCCATGCACAGCACTGAAGCCTTGAGGGGAGCTCCGACAGTGAGCAGGCCAGGGGGGCCAAGTGATGGGAGCTGCTCCATTTCGAATTTCGAGTGTCGCAACAATTTCCGCCATTGGATCAGGGAGCTGACTTCGAGGCAAAGCATTGGTAGAGTGTGGAAAAGAGTCTGCCATGACCACCTGGTGTACTTCTGCTGTATGGCTTTAGTCCGCAGTCCGCATGGCTCCGCATGGCTCCGCTGTGGCTGCTGGTGGTTGGCTTTTTTGCATGTCATGTGACTTTTGAAGCGTTGAACGAAGCCCTGGTGACCATACCAGGGATTCCCAAGAGTGGCTCGGCTTGGGATCGTGCAAGCTGGCCATTGATGTGGCTTTTAAAGCCAAGGGATGGTTGACATGCCTTGCACATGAGAAGCTAAGGAGACGAATTGTCTGAAAAAATAGTTGTTAGTTGAGGTACACATTATTAGCTTGAGATGGAAACGATCCCTCGAATAGTTGGGCAAGGTTTTAACATGGGGAATTTGGTCTCTGGGCGTGAACAAAGAGGAGCGGGAGATGGGTAGATATTTCAAACAGAGAATCTGAGGTAACACAGCACTTGTGAAGTTTGTTTGGGTCCAAAACCCGCCAATTTTTTGGCATACCCGATTTGATTCTTTCCCAATTTTTCCATATTCCAACAGGCCCTGAATGTCAGCGCTGGTCATGAATGATGACATGATGTCCTGATTTCTTGTTCCCGTTGGAATGGAACAAAATACGGAAACTGACAGTTGGTGTCAGATTACCATTTCCAGAGTTTAGCCTTCACGATCTCACATGGGTACACTCGTGTAATTTAAGATGGCAATGGAACACCCAGGGAAGTTCTCAATTTTTTTTGGGTACGAACATCAACTGAAAATGGTGGATGCCAGGCATCACCCTCTGGAGCGTTGCCGTGCAATTCGGCCTTTGTGCTCTGGTGCCACTCCTGCGACGCTCTACGGCTCGAGATTCACGACGAAGCTGGTGGCCGCTACTTGGAGCTATGCTGTCGTTGTTCATGGCAGTCCCCACAAGGATGGAATATACCCATGGCCCATTACAAGAATTATATTTAGTGTTAAGACATGTTAAGGTGGTGCAGGAAAATCTATTTGCATCTATCTGACGGCCACTATAGGTTAGTTCGAACCTACCGCTTCTTGTAGTTCTATGAAGACCACAGGGGTGATTGGGTTGATCCCAATCTCGAATGGCAACATTTACACGCTTGCCATTCCCATTATGGTCACCCCTGATTTCTCGAGGTTTGTAGCCATCTCGGCAATGGTGTGACTTGGATCTGTTAACACTGCTTTGGTGATTTCCATATCCTTTCAAGCATGCGCATCAACTCGAAGGTTCAATGACCACCCTGTGACTGACCCATTTCTGTTCATGGGTGTGGTTGTCACGTGTTTGTCACTTTCGGCGCAAAATTTCCCACAACCTTAATCCAAGTCAGGAGCCGAATTGGTGCAAAGACTAAGGTTCTTATCAAATAGCCTATCGCAGTATTCGACCCACTATGTGGAATTTTCCTTAAAGATCGTTGCCAAGTCCAGCAAGTTGAACCTTGATTGCGTCGGTTTTCTGGTGACACTTCTGCAGACATCTAAAGAGAACAATGCAATGCATGGTTTGCACTTGATTGCCGGACTAAAGATGGATATCATGAGCAGGTCACGTGAAACTGCAGACAGGCAGTGTAATGGATCCGAATCATTTGGCACATAGGCCGAGCAAGCATCTTTGACCAACCTTGCTTGCCTTAAGAAAAATCACAAGTTCATTCTGCAGAACTGGCGCCCCCCAAATCCATTGCTTAATCATCATTTTCCTAGTGCAAATTAACATTTGAATCTTTAAAATCACCAAAATCACAGAGAATAGCTATTGCTTAAATACCCATTAAATACCCATGAAATACCCATTAAGTACCTATTATTGGTTAAGCACTCCAACATTGGCATTGCCCTGTCCGAAGAAACTCAGGATGCCAACGATGTTGATCTCAGGGCTCCTGGGCAACTCCAGATACTTTCAGGACAGTGTTGGTTACAGGGTCTCTATGTTCCCGCGTTTATCAATGGGGATTTATATAGTGGGGATAAACCAGCAATAGGTATTTTACCCGTGATTATTGTCTCTTATTGGGGATTTGAATGTTAAACACAACTTTTTAATCATGAGATTGAGATCATTTTTCGATGATCAAACGCTGATTTACCCCCACCAATAATGTTCGGGGAGACAACATGCAAAGAACCATGTTGAAGACTCTGCAAATACCATGGCGGGCAGGCAGTGGACTATATTGCTGCTATCCTGCTATGTGTATCTCAGCTGGCAAATTGCGGCTTGTGGTTTGAGTGTTTCACATCAATATATGGCTATGGGTCAAAATTGAAGACCTGCAAAACCACAGATTTTAGTCCATCTTTAGTATTAACCCATCCAATGATTGGGGTACCCAATTTTGACCCATACCCATATGTTTCGAAACCTGACAGCAACTGACTGTCACAATCATGGGGCTGCAGGCTTGCATGACAAGCCGAAACAAGCTTCGAACAGACTCCACCAGCTTTGCACTGGCGAGATTCTCTCTACGTTTTCTGCATTGTTTCCTGCAAGATTTCTGGGTTGTTCGCACAAAACGGAAGTCTTGGTGATACGACAACCGGAAGTCTAGACGCTTGAGGAAAAATCTTGAAACAGTCGCCATTACTTTTCTCTTTGAAGCATGTGGTACCGTACTGTGAGTGGCAGCAGCAATGTGTTTTCAACCTAGGCTGGTACTGCCCTCTTTTCTTATAGCCCAAAAGCCAGCGTGAGCACAACTTCATCACAAGTGGCACTGGGTAGCTTGGTTTCTGCATAGCCAGAGGCCGAGAACAAGAAATGGAGGATTTTGCTCCAGGATCGTGAGCCCTGGACAGTTGAAGAGTTGAACAGCAAAAATAAGCGGTGCTGGCGGGGTGCTAAGGCATGTGCGCCTTGGGCCTCTCTTGTGTGTTTGACGGCTTGGTCTCTCCACTGCAGTTGCGGCAGTTGTTCCACTCGCCATTCCATGCAAGTGGAAACTACAAGAACATCTGTTCAAAACATCTGTTCAGGTCTGAACATGCCTCCAAGTTCCACTAGTTTCACTGCTACTGCCTTCTTGGTATCTTCCGACCTCACCCAATGCCACCCTTTGCACTTGCGCTGAATGTGAGGTTCCCAATGTGCAGCAGCGCTTGCTGCAAGATACAAGCCCTTCAGAATTGATGGCCCGAACCAACGCTGTGGGAGCCATAGCAGGTGGGGCCATGATGGACTTATACTTACTATCCCTTCTGTGATTCATGATCCCCCATGCATATCTATAGACATGTTTATAGTCGAGACTATAGATGGGCTGAAATCGCCAGCAGGATGTCCATGGGTTCAACCAGATGTCCGTAGTTTTCAGACGGTTGTCACCGCTGACATTTTGAGAGGATGCAACATAGGTTTGTAAAAAAATGTTTTGATCACTGGTAGATTGGGCATTTTGTCCCGCAGGTGTCATCACCATCGCTTTAAGTGGTGATGCCTCCAGCGTTGTGGAATATGCAGGTGCGGTGAGCCCAAAGGCTTGCTGCATTTCGCAGTTGACAACATCAACTACAACTCTCAGGGGTGTGAAGTAGAGCTGAAGCTGATCCTGGCGGGCTCCCAACTTTTCCTTTCAAACATATATCTCTTCCCTGAAAAGTAGTGGCCTCGTGTAGTTCAGCATCCATCCTGGTTTGCGCGCTTCCTACCCTTTCAACGGTGTTGCCCCGTTGTTGTTATCATCGCTGCTGGTTAGTGATGTCACCTTCAAACATGGTGATTTTACCATCCAAAATGGAGGCAAAAACGTGATTTCATCTAACATGGAGGCAGATTCACAAAGAACTACAGGGATTTGTATAAACCAGAACGCATTGTAAGATATTGTAAGATATTGTAAGTAATTGGGCGGCGGTCTGGTTGATCTTGTACTTGGATAAATTGGGATGAACAAATCTAATGTGGGAAGCCCAGCCCCAGTTGCCCCAGTTGGGCCACGAATGGCTTCCTGCCAGGCTCAAGACCGGACCTGTGGTTCCTGATTTTGGCCATCGGCCTCTCCCTAGCAGGCAGGTGTTGCTGATCGGCCACCCAGGATACGTTTTGGGTGTACACAATCATGGAATTAGCCTGGGGTGTTGCAACATCCGTGTTGCAAGAGAATGCCGCAACGTTGTTTTCTTGCCGCACTGCAGGCAGTGTGCTTTGTTACACTGATCTGGTAGCACGAGCTGGCTCAGTCTTTGCAGTTGGCATTGCGACCTTGCGAAAGAGTACATCTTTGCTGTTGTCGTCGCTTGACAGGGAAGGTTTGGGGTGTGAGATTGCTTGGAATTCCACCTACAGAGTTTCTGAAGGCAAACTGAAGCGGGCATATTTATTTGAGGTGCCAAACTAGGAAGGTGCCAAAAAGACCACTGGTCTGCTCACGAACACAATTCAGAGATGGCTTTTGTTGGGCAAAGATTTTGCAAAGTATGGTTGTCTCAGTTGTCTCAGAACTGAAGTCCATTTTTTTTTCTGCAAGTGTTCTTCTTCCGCAGCCCTTGCATGTTGTGGCTGATGCCATGGCGGTGTCTCTTTAAATTTCGGTTCCAGCGACGAGTTGCCGACCTCCGTGTAGTTGGTGTAGTTTGTGGCCCATCCTTCAAAGATCTTCAACTTGCGCAATGGCTGGCTTTCCGCTTGTGCACATGTGTTTGATGGCATTTGTGGCTGCTCAGCCTCCATTCCTTGTGAGTGAGGCATGGAGTGATGGCACCGGTGCCAGTTTCAGTGAAGGGAATGTCATCACCTGCACTTGGGGAGTGCTTTGCCGACATGGATTCAGCCGCAGCGGTCCAGATGAGATTTGCGAAAGCAGCTTTGAATGCACCCCTGCAGAAGTAGCCGTGGCGAGACCTCCCCTTGAACCTGTCCCTCCAGTCATTCCCAAGCCACCCATGGGGGCTCCAGTTGGACCTCCGCTTGAACCCGCTCAGGTCCCTCCAGTACCAACAAAGCCTGGTCCACTTTCTCCGACCTTGGACAACACAAGCAACGTGTCAGGCCATCCAGGCCATCCAAGCCATTCTGTTGCAGATGCAAAGCCGGAAAAGAGTCCCGAAGTTTTGAACACTAGCCATGCTTCTGCACCTCATGAAATTCCTCCGGCAAAGCCAGAGGTGGCAAATGGCACCATCCCTCACACGCCTAGCAACACCTCTGGATTGAACAACACCTCAGGATTGATCAACAGTTCAGGAGTAAGCAACGGTGCAACCCACCCTAGATTGAGGGGAAGTGCAGGGAAAGCGGGAGTACCAGAGAAACCGGAAGAGACACCGCAGGGACCTCGGCGCTTGCATTCTAGGTCCCATGGACACAAGATCACCTGCGAATGTGGTGTTGTTTGTCAGTGGGGTTTCCACATGCAGGGCGCAGAGAAGATTTGCAATGGGCCACTCTACTGTAAATCGTGCATGCCAATGCAAATGGGAGGCGGATCAGTTGGTGGTGTTTGAGGAAAACGAGAGTGGCAGTGATTCCGGAGCCTAAAGCCCCGCTCCAATTTGTATAGACCTGTTGGTTTCACTTCCCAATTCTGTTCTTTCTTACATTCTTTTGTGTACAGGCCCAAGAAAGCCTCGCGTGCCACGCAAGCTTTCATTGAGGTAGGAGCATTGAGAAGCAAGCTTGCGGCTTGCGACTTGCATGAAAAGAAAGGTTGCTGCTAACAAGCTTCTGCAGATGTTTATGCTGGAATCATTTGGAATCTGTTTCTTCACCCAAGCAGCGCATCAGAAGCACATCAGAAGCGCATCAGAAACATTTGCCAAGTGCCTCAGGTGCTTTCAAGTCCAAAGAACCGCACTATTCTATACGATTCTGAGATTTGGACAAACACTCAATAATTTCAAGAACAGGCAAACTCAAGTTGAATGATGTCTGCATTCCCGAAACACACTGTTTTGGGAAGATTAGGATGAACATCCTGGAGCTTTTGTTGACACCTTTACACTTGAACATGTCCAGATCCGCGGACCTTTGCAAAGCTCAAGACTTTTGCCGTGACGGTGACGTCTGCGGCGTTTTAATCGTTTTACTTCCTGGTCGAAAGGGTCAGGTCATGACTGAAGGATTTGCACAGCCCTACAGGGATGCGCTTCGGGAGCGGATGACGGCCTTTACTGAAGAGGAGCTGGCGAAGCTTCACGAGGCTCAAGACGAGGATGGAAACTCTCCATCCTCACTCTCAAACGTCTTGCCGCAAGTGCCATCACGTTATCAAGTTACGAGTCTAGCAGTTTCAGATGAAGGTGTGCTGGGGACAAGTTTGGCTGGAACGGAGATGTTTCAAATCCCCAAGTCTCGGATGCCTGAGACACTAACGGCTGCGACTTTGATAGAACTGGCAGCTGACACTTTGGGTGTCGCCCAGACCTCTTTGACTTTGTGGGAAGGCAAGCGTGCTTTGGTGCTTTGGACCAAGACGGATCACAGTTCTTTTATAACAGACATGCCCATACTAATCTTACAATTGAACTAGCCCACTTAGGCTAAGTTGACTCATTTTCACAGGTTTTCGACGGCAAAAGAAAGGTACCGTGTCTCAATAAACACGAGTGGATGAATTGGGGCTCTTACCCTCAAAAAATGATGAACTGCTATCAGAATGGTAGCCATTACCAAGTCAACGACCAAGGGTCAACATGCGTTGACACGACCAGTGGCGATTGCACGGCACAGGCGCTCAAGAGCTGGTTGGTGCAGCTGAGATTGGTTGGAACTGCATTCTGACGCTGCGGGAAGCTATGGATGAGGATCTTCGGCCCGTTGTTTGCCGCCGGAACCAGGGTGAGGCCGGGAGTTTCACTCTCCTGGTGGCACTTTGAGGGCTTCTCCAATGGTTACTTTCTTGGTGTTGGGGAGTAGAATCGAGGCTTGGGTCACCAATGGAAATTCAAGTTGTTTAGGTGTTTAGATGATACATTAACGGGTACCAGAGCGGTTAAACACTTGTAGACTTGTAGCTGTTTCTGAATCGAAGTTTGATAAGGGCCGAAGTAACATGCTATGTAAAGTCCAACAGATTTGGGTGTGAGTCAAAATCAGGTACCTTTACAATTGGATGATTAAAAGTGAGTAGTAAAGCATGACAAATGATTGCTGTCTCTTGGGCCTTGAAATTGGTCCCCTGGCTAGGCTGACGCTGAAGCGATGCTGGGTGAAGGCATGGTCATATTGAACTTGGCGGACTTTCCTCAGGACTGATCAAGGTCGCATTCACAGGGCTTTTTTTTGTTCTCCTGTTTTTTTCAATGTTTGTTAAATATGTTTGTTCAACTCAGCATGCTGGTGAGAGCATCGTTCTGGCAGATCCTCCTCTCCATCGCCAGGATGGATGCATTCAAGCCATTGCTGAGCAACGGCGCTACGTGACCTGTGAAGAAAGCTGTTGGCTAATCTACACGAAGCAGCAGGTGGCATCCTATCACTTCACCTCAGGTTGGGGTGAACCAAAAGGTTTGAAAAGGCAAGTTGGCTCCACATGGGCAGAAAACACCCAAGGCAAATGGGATGATTTTGTTTGATGACCATAGATGACCAGCATGATCCAAAGATATCCAAAGATATCCAAAGTATTCAATGCCATACCATACCATTGGTTTTTGTCTTTGCCAAGGTGATGTGTTGCAGGCCATAGGCTATTTTCCTCCATCGCCTGTTTGGAAGCTTCCCAATGGCACTCGGCGCTGGGGCGGAAAACGCTCAGACGTTTGGAGCACTCACTGCGATCTTCCACAGATACAGAAGCTTTTGGACCAGCATGCGGCTTTAACCAATGATAGGCAGGGAGAAAATTGCGGTAAATTAGTTTGCCGTGCAGACCTTCAAAACAGTGCTTCAAATTTTGGTTCTGCATTTCATCTTCGACCTAGACTGTTTCGTTTTTGAAGCTCTTCTGCAAGAAGGCCAATCCCGCGGTATCAGATGATCGTGGACCCTAACCAATTCGTGACGGAGACCTGCCTTGTGCTTTAGTTGTGCTTTCTGGTGTTTGTATTCGTAAGTATCACACATAGTTTGTTGTTGCAAGATTAGACTATTGTGGCCCAGCAAGCTGCAAGGAATACAATCAAAAGGGTTCCGCGCATTGTTGCTAAGATATAGAAAGGGTTCTCAAAAAGACAAATGCCCATGCCGCCTTGCGGATAAGATTTCTGGGGACGCATAACCAGGCTTCATGCCATGGAAAGGCCCCGAATCAGCAATCTTGCATTGTGTAAGGCAGGGATGTGGTTCTATGAAGAGTACTCTTATGGCCTTTGAGGAAATGCGCAAGTTTAAACACATTTCCATGGTCAAAAGTTGGATAGCTCTGACAGATGACAGATCCAAGGAGACACCGACCGGTCCAGTTTGGGTTCCATGTGACTTTGACATTTCAGCGGACGGCTCACCAAAGTTGCTGGGTGGGCCACTCAGTCATGCTGAACCTCACTTGGCACAGGAGCGTTGTTGAACAAAACCTTGGTAAAGTTATATACCAGTAACAGTTCCGTCAGTGAAAGGGTCCGGAAGTTTGACCAGACTTCAACATAATTCAATATATTACTCGTACTCCCAAGTCACTTGCAGTCCTATGTTTCTACACTCTTCTGTTTAGACTCACCCACCTGTTCGGATTCGCTTTTCTTGCAGCATAGCGCCTAGCTGTGATGATTAGCCCTTTCTGATGACGTTGCCAACCCGGGGATTGGTCAATTCGTTGTCCTCCCCGTTCGCCGTAAACAATAAGGAGAAGCACAGAGAATAGAGATGGGTTCTACAACGCCATATAAACCATCCCCAATTATCATATCTAATTATCATATCCAATTATCAACCGTAGAATGAGGTTATCCCCAAAGAATCCCATTACTTACCTGAATTGGTGATGGTATCATCACGATGTTCTTAGAGACTCAGGAAGAGGGCATTCATTTCGAAACGTATTCTCATAAAATATGGTGTCTTGTCATGTTTTATCCGCAATAAGTATTATCCCATGATGATCCCCCGATAGGCGGTTTATGTGAAAACAGGGTAACTCCAAATTGCTTGATCATCATTGCCCCAATTTGGAGGGTAGAGCCCATTCCCAATTCATTATACATCTCATTGTATCCCCATGAAATCCCTTTAAATCCCAATTGCTGATGGTTACATCGCATGAAATCTCCATCAAATGCCAATTAAATCCCACTAAACTCCTATTGTTGATGGTTATATCACAGTATATTCTATTGAATCCTCATCAAATCCCTATTGTTCATATATCTATCCCTATTGTTCAGGGTTATATCCCTATTGTTCATGGTGATATCCCTATTGCGAATGCTTCTCCCCATGGAGATCCTCGGCACTCGGCAGGATGTCGCCTTGCCAGTGCTGAAGGCCGCCCTGCCGTTGCTGGCCAAGCTCAGGCGACCGCAGCTGCTGTTGCAGGAACGGCGCTTGCAGGCCCGGGCCATCCTGCCATCCGCAACAAGGGGGATGATGGGGGTAGAGTTGGGGATATATCAGTCTATATGATTTCTATGCATACAATTGCAAATAATATACAGTATATATATATATACATATATATGTCATATATATATATATATGTATATGTAGGTAATAGTGGGGTATAGTAGAATGCAAAGTGGGTTTGGAGGTTTCCTACAATGGAGGTACCTCTAAAAATGGATCCTTGGTCATGGAGAAACCCAAGAAAGTGGATGATTTGGGGAGTAGCCATATTTTAGGAAACCCCCAGATATGGCAATATGGGGGTGTATGAATGTTTAAAATACAATGATTCAATGGGATATATGGGTTTGTCCGAAAACGGAGCCTTCACACTACTAAATCATTGCTGTATTACCATATTAGCCGAATATCAAACTGGATGACCAGAGGGCACGCCTCATATTGCATGATGTTTAGGTATACCGTGGCTGTGCTGATCGCAGGTTGTCTTCAAAGCTCAACGCATCATTGTTCCCGGACGAAGAGGCGATGGCTCGGATTCCGAATACGTGGGCCTTTGGCATGTGGATGGACACCGTGAACACGTGGCAGCTGTTGTTCTGTATTACTACAATGTGGATGAGGAGTTGAAAGGAGGTGATATGGAATTTTGTGGACGCGAGCCTATGGACGTTCTGGGCATTGGGGATTGCAGCAACAACTTTGAAGAATTTGGGCGCGACACCCTGCGTGTCGCTTTGCGCGAGGAGGAGAGGAAGGTGACGAACTGCCGTGTGCCCATTCGCAGCTCTTGACCCGTTGGTAAGGTTTCGCGCGCTTTCTTTTCTGAACATTCCTGCCATTTCCTGCGAGAAATCATTGGGTGAGAACAACTAGGAACACACCGAATCACTTGGGAATCAACCGTAGGGTGGTCACTGTTCATGAAGGCAGCACCACCATTTACTGTGTGTATGTTCTCATGAAGCAAGCTTTAAAGCTATTTGAAACAGTTGTTCTTTGTCCAAGTATTGTCATTCGCCCTGTTTTTCTTGAAGGTAAGGGGACACTCTTGGTCTTTTCCAACTATCAAATGGCCCACCGGGTCCTCCGCATGGTGAATGCCGGTGAACGGGAAGCGTCCCGTGACTTTGTGGCGCTCTTCGTCCTGGACCCGGCCTTTCCACCGTTGCGCTCGGCTCCCAGCGTCTTGGCCAACGGCTTCCTGATGAGGAGGGCACTGCAGTCGCGGGGCCTGAGCCTCAGCAACGTCACCACCATCCAGGAGACGAAAGGCTTGGACGACTGGAGAATCGTTGAGAACATGGAAGAACATGAAAGAACGGGTCCACTAGTCCACTAGTCCACTAGTTCCAAGGCGTTTTTTCTTTTACGGTTGCAATTGACCCTTCAATTCGTTTCTTCTCTTCTGTATTTTCTGACAGTCATCCCTAAAAATCGACAGGGCTGTGATGGCTGTGTGTTCGATAGTGTTTGAGGTGTTTTCTTTGTCTTCTGGTGTTGCATGCACGTGCACCTGCGAGGAGTTTTCAGGCGATCGGCAAAGCCCCGTGGACCTGAAACTGCGACGAAACGCTATGCTGAAGGAACAGCTCCGGCCAACTGGAGAGTTTTGTGGTGGTGCACAGGTGGTCACAGCTGGCAACGGCTGCTATACCATGATCGGTTGGTTGCACCATCTACTGGAGCGTGATGAAGATACATTGGAGCAGATGGAGGAGAACGTGCCGGAATGGAAAGGGCCCAAATATTTAAAGGCCCTGAATCTACCTCCAAAAAACGAAGGCCGAGGTTTGTCGGAGGTCTTGTCTCTAGAGAACTCTGAATTGGAACAAAGGCTTCGAGAGTGGGATGAGCAAGCTGAAGTGTTTCAAGATGAGGAGTGACCCTCAAGCAGCCACTGCATGGGAAAAATTGTTCCACATGATTGCTGACCCTCTTTAATGATTTCTTGAGTGGTGGAAGCATGGAAAGACTTTATTTTCATTCCGGAACAGGATCAGTTTTCATTTTGTCCACATTACTGTTGGATTTCATTCATTTTTTCTTCGTTTCCCCTTCCTGCTCTCTGATCTTGAGATATATTTATAGTAGTAGTCCTCACTTGGTGGGAACTTCAAAGGCCTGGGAGCGCAATGGAATGGATGCTATCAGCATCTATCAGCACTTTCTTAGAGCTGCAGGGTCTTGACCGCCGCTCAGGTACCTCCTTTTTCCTGGGAAGTCCTTCGATAGCTTCAGACAACTTGGATCTATCTGCATCGCTTTGGGCCTGCTCTTAGCCGAGTGCCGCGTACCTTGACAAAAGCTCAATGACTGTAGTGAAGTGAGATACAGTTTGGAAATGGAAACTGAGTGCATTTTGGAAATAGATGATTAGATTTTGACACAGAATGAACCTTTCTGTTCTGTACAGGTGTGTCTGTGGCTGATGGGTTGGATACCTTCCAATCCCATGTTTCTGGCAGAATGCTCCAACAACAAGACTTTGCTTCAGGATTGAATTTGGTGTTTCGTCTCAACATCTCAACAACACCGGTGGCAATGGTTTACACAGTGTACAAACCCAGGTGGAACGTTTGCCAAGGTAACACCCTCAACAAACCCATGTTCTCAGGATACGTTCCATTGAATTTCCAGCCAATCGGCATCAGAATGCCCACTTCAAGTCTTCAAGAGGATAATTCCTGCCATTCTTCCGCCTACAGAAAAATTGGGCCTGTTTGGATACAAGGCACCTTTCGACTTGAGGCGCGGAGAAAGGAGACAAAGGAGAAGGCAACCTGACTCATATTGCTGGAGTGCGCTGAACCGCTCTGTGCAGATTAAAAGAATAGTGTTGAAACCTGCAAAATATCTGTAGGTTTCTGGCACCTGTGGACTGCCAAGCCGCTTTCCACAATCTTCTTGCTGGTTGTGGGATCAAACTTTATCACAAGGCTGCACCAAAGTTGTGCGTCCAACTCGATTGGCATTTGCTACAAAGGTTCTGCGGACTCGATTCGCATTGTGGCAGAGCATTGATTCTGTACCAAATATGGAACCATAGGGAAGCGAGAAAGTGATGGAAAGCATGGCTTCAGCCATTCGGAAATCAGGGGGAAACCGTTGGGGCACCACTGAGCAGGATTGGATCCCCTCTGTGACACATCGTGCAGGCCAAAGCAGTCGCTCAATGGGTGAGACGCGTGGTAGTGCGCCATGGGCTTTGCCCATGGGCAGAGGAAGCGTTGAGGTGGGTTTGCCATTGGTTTTGCCATCGGTTGTTAGTTCCTTTCTACAAAGGTACTGACTTGTTTGAAAGATACCCGTGTCTCAAGACGAGGAACATCCCCACTCTGGAAATTTTATCAATATGGCTTTCAACTTCCAAAATTCAAAGCAAACACATCTTTTTCCGAATCCTGAAGGCTACCTGAAGGCTACCTGATCTACATCCCCTTCATGGGATTTGCCCTTGCTAAGGCGTTGCAGCCTCGCTGTGGTCACATTGGATGAGGAGAGCCAGGAGCCGCTTCAGCTGTAAGGATCCGCCACCAAACATTGCATCAGGTGAAGTACGCCGTTGATCATTCCCATCACAGTATACAGTATACAATGTAGTATACAATGTAGTATACAATGTAGTATACAATGTAGTATACAGTATACCACATACAGTATATAGTATACATATATCTTAGGTGCCTGCACTCACTGTACCGATCTATGTATTCTTCATCTACATCATTATCTATATCTGTAAATCTACGTCTAATTTTCATGTGTTCGATTGATCGCATTCAGGAGGAGGTGGCAGCAGCTGTGCTGGCGCATGCTCAGCTGTTGGTTGGACTTGAGGGGACCCAATCGCCCACGGCAGGGGCCACCACGTTATTGGTGGCACCAAACTGTGAGTCCTTGAGAGACTTTGAGGTGTGGATGATTCAGGGGTGGGAGGGGAAATGGATGGACATTGAATGACATTGAGGTCTTTTTCAGCATGATGGAAGACCAGTTGAGAGGTGCAATCGAAATTGTGGCGCGCGTCAGGTCTACCTGCAGTTGTGTGCATGGCTGGAGGAGGCATTTGAAGAACTGGAGCTGAATGGCAAGGCCCCTCGAAGCCTTGCTGCGGTGGAATAGACTCGACTCCTCGCTTTAGACTCCCAGAACGCGGATTTCTTCGGCAATTGGAACTCGAGTCTTGTGATCCTCTATTGGCTTCGTTAGTTTGCCCAATATCTAGACACTCAAAATCTGGGTGGAATCTTCTGGAATTATCACCGGTTGACTTTCAAAAATACCATTCAGGTTTCAGTGAAAATGACTTTGACCTGCTGAGTTGCATGAAGTCATCTACACGTATATCATCCAAGCGCTTTCAGTGGCAGGTGCAACTTGCTACTTTTCATCCCGACTTTCGCTTTGCAGATTCTGCAGGGTTGCCTGGGTGGAAGTATACACCACAAATCCCACATTTCAGCCCTTGTTGGGAGTCTTTGAAGGAGTGCACAAAAAGCAGAGCCAAAATCTCAAGTTGACAGATATCAATAACATTCATTGACATTCACTGATTTTCAACCCTTTCCTCTAATTCAAGAAATCCATCAAGGAAGATGCCTGGCCCCCCAGGCCGGCCCCAATGATGCAGCGGATTTCGTTGGCCGGGCACCAGCGCCCGCGTTTCATCTCCTGCGGGAGAAGGAGCGCACCGTTTTATGCTGTTTTGGAGCTTTATCAAGCATGGGGGGTGAAGCATGTTGAAACCACAAATGAGCCATTTCTTGGTGACACTGCAGGAGGTTTCAGCCGCTTTGGCATCGTTTCAACTGCCTGGCCGCGAGATGGAGGAGGCGGTGACTCCATAGTCGCCGCCAGAATTCCTTGGGCTAGTCCTCAAATTCATTCAGCGGAAAGATGCACGGAGGGTCTACATGGCCGGGGTCATGTTTGGCCGTGCAGGAAGATGTTGAAGCAGTTGGAGAGTTTGTCTCTGAACGCAACACCAGGCCAGAAACTGACCGGTGATATACTGATGTGAAAGCCAACCCATCCGAGACACATGAACGCATATGACGCCTGTTTCAGGTCTGATGGGTCAAAACTGCATGATGCAGAATTTGAGGGTTTCATTGCCAGAATGGCCAAAAATTGCTGGTGACCTGGTCCCTGAGGACAGCCATAGACCATAACCTTCCCTAAGAACATGCGGCAAGCGCTTGAAGGTTTCTCCGTGCGCGCGGCTGGGAGAAGTGCTTGGAAGATCTCAGGCGAGGTGGATCAGGTCAGAAAGCTGGTTTGGAATTTTGGAATCCACAGAATCCCATGATTCTCCTATTTGTTTTTCTGACATTTTCTGACCATAAATTCCAAATGTCGATTTTTTTGGGGTACAGTATCCCGATATCGCCCATTTTGAGACGCTCAAACGTCTCAAAAATAGTTTTGTTATCCCCTGCATCCAGGTCTTGTGAAGCCAAAGATGCTTGGGCAATGACCTGCGAGAGCTGGAGATCCCAAGCAGGAAAAAGGTTTGCCACACCGCTAGTACTGCTGACGGGGTCAGGCATATGACCTTATGACCTTAATCATCCTCCATCAGGGAAATTTCCACAAAATCAAAGTCTGGTTGATCAACAGATTGATGCATTCAGGACATCAACTGATCTGTGCATTGATTGATTCCTGATATTGATGCAATCAACGATACTGACTGTGGATGGTTGCTAAATCCTGCACCAGTTGGTAGATGGTAAAAATATGTAAGAATTCAATGTCATTCCATGAATTTACAGTTGTTCATAGGAGTCCCAATAGTTACCAACTGGTGCAGGATTTCGCAACCATCCACAGTATGAATCAGTTGTCAGTCCAGAACGTCCCTGAACGGCTGTTTCGGTTCGGGACACAGCGGCTGGCGAATCTCACGGTGAGCTGCTCAGCCCGGAGTCACCACATTCCCAATTTTATTCGCCATTTGTACCCGTTGATATATATATATATAATATGTATATATATATACATAACACAATATAGATATATGTGTGTACTACATATCCCAGTAATTTCATTATTCCATGTATGTATTCATTTTTATCTATCTTTAAAAGCCCCTCCATAGTTACATACACATGAAATGTGCATTTATTCCATGCATATCCATTCGCATAATCCATGTACAGATGATTTTCCTGCCAATCATCGGTCATTTTCCATGTTTCACCGCACCCTGCAGCGCCGTGCTGCTTTGAGGCACAGCGCTTCGGTGAAGCAAACCGACAGCCATGGATATCGACCTCCTGAACCCCGATGCCAAGGAGGAGAAGGCGTCCACTGTCCGAAATGGTCAGCCATTTACTGTACTGCAAGATGTGCAATACCACCATCTTGCACTAGTGAAATTTGACAATTGTCGGATTTACCGCATTACCACTCTCGTTTGCATTTTTACTGGTGTCTCCACGCCAGTGCAAGCACAAGCTGAAGCGCATGATCCAGTCTCCAAACAGTTCCTTGGTGCGTGGAAGCGTCCAAGATAGCTGCACACCATGTGGTAAACACCATATACATGCGGAAACGATCCTATTTGGACGTGCATTCCAGTGGGTAAGTGATTGATAACTAATTGAGAACCCGTACAGATAATTATGTATATACACATATGTATACGCACACACACACACACACCGATACAATATATATATATATATAGATATTTGTATATCTTTTTCATGTATTTTCTTCACAAGTCTTGCAATCCCCAAGCTGTAAAATGCTGTATCGGGCCTACCATACCTACTGTTGAATCCGGCGGCATCATGTTGAAAAAAATCGTGTGGTTTCACAGCGAACAGCTTGGCAGTACATGTCAAAATTTCGAAACCTCACAGGTACACAAAATTGTTCATTTGCCTGCGTAAACCATAATTTTTAGTGTTGCACCGCAATTTTTTGCAGCTTTCACCTCAGGATCACGGCTTTTGGGACTATTTTGGTTGGTTTATTCTCTGTGCCTCCAGCGCCCCTCGACAGAATCTGAATTTCAAGGCTTCTTCATGGACGTGAAGTGCCCAGGTTGTCTGCAGGCCGGTGGCTCCCTGAGGATGGGTACACCATAGTAACACTTTGGGACCGCAAGTATTGGATGGCTTAATTTTTGAACATTGGATGGTTTTTGGCTTTGCAAAAAAGTAGCACCCTGGCCCTGATGACCTTGGGTCTCGCATGTTGACCCAGTGCGAAGTTGAAGGGGAAGCTTGCAACAGGTAGGGAAAAAGTTTGGTTTGGGAAGTGGTCCGATCTTTCTGCATTCCCAGCGTTCGACATAACTTGCGATCCGAAGACACCTCACCTGGTCCTTTCGGCAGCCTTAGTCTTGAAGCAATGCATCCTGTCCCCTGCCATGAAAGATAGACGGCTTTGGATTGACAAAACCGTTTGACTCCAAGCAGTAGAGCATGCTGAGATGACTTGCCCCCTGGTTGCCCCCTCCCATCCCCTCCCCAGCTCAACTGTGACTTCAGCTCAGCTCAGATTACCACCGTCTTCAGCCATGCCCAGACCGTGGTCTTATGTGGAAATTGCAACGTAGGATGCCGAGGAGAAGTCAAGCTGCAAAACAGCGTTAAACATCGAAAGACATTCAGAATTCCAAATCGATTTCATTCTTTCAAACGTGGCTTGTCATCAATGTTGGCAACCCAACAATAAACTTACCTTTTGGGGATGGGTTTATACTGTTTATACCTGTTTATACCAACCATTTATGGTGATTTTGGGGATGGTTTATTATTGGGTTTCTCACATTGCCATCCTTTTCATTGAGAGTTCCTTGCGTGCTGAGATGATGCTGTGCCAGCCTACTGGTGGTCTGGCTCGACTGACGGAAGGATGCTCCTTCCGAAGGCATGGATGCTTCCACGACTGGGGGGGTTCGCTCACCTTGTTTAAACCTGTGTCTGAAAATGAGTTGGGGGCTGGAGGATGATTTTCTGCCGGACATGGCTTTTGTTGAGTTCCATGTCAGTGTTCAGGAATGTAGTGGGAGGATCTACCAACCTTCAAGAGGAGTGGAAGAGATGCCTGTTTTGGTTACCATTGCTGATACGGGCCCATTGGGAGAGATGCCTGGTTTTTTGTTGCAAGTCTTCCTCTTTTCGCCACTCCCACCGTCCTGCGTCAGGAAGGCAGACTGAGGGGGGACGATGTGAAGCCGTGAGCAGCCATGAAAACAGGAGCGCGAAGCTGCAAGAGATTTCAGTAGACTCGCAAGGTCGAAGCTATGGGCTTGACCAGCTGAGTGGTCCCATTGAAAAGGCTTGTAAGTATCTTTAATCTTCAAGCATCTTTAAGCCACATTGTCCTTGCAGCCTATTTGCACGCTGCCATTTGGCTCTGAAGCACGGTACCGCGCGACCGTAATTTTTTTTGATTCGACCAATCACCGCATCGCTGTGGGAGTCCCAGCGGTGAATGTAGCCCTGCCTGTTGATCTGGACACTACTCCGCTTCAATCAAACTCAGCAAGCTCAACTTGTGGCAAGCCACCTAACCTTGAATCTGAGTGATCTGAGTAATGAGTCTTGCGAAGCTTCCTCAGGAAGATGGGTGTGTTCAAAATTGGAAAATATCCCTTGCCCCATCGCTTCCCCACTCCTCCAGGTGGAATGTTGGGAGCCTTCAAGATGACCCCACCACCAGAACGGTCTTGTTTGGTACCTAAGCTGGACCTTAGGTACATCATGCCTGTCATGTCCAAGATCTCTTGCGCCGCCACTGGCGCTGCGGCTTTGATGGCAGCTTCTGCTTTCGTGGCCCCACAGGGCACGCAGACCAGGCGAAAAGCGTTTGGACTGTGGCCATCATTTGGGTATTGGTTGTTTTGCCCATTCCAACAGAACTTCCCCTTCCAACAGGGTCACCTTGGCAGGCAAACTCTGAGGGGCGCAGCCCCACAGGTGGAGCAGAAGTCCACAGGTGCAGATCTTGGTGATCTCAGTGGTCTCTGAAAATGGTACCCTCAAGTTCTGGCAATTTTCAAAGGGGAAATAATGACACCACTATAAACATTGATGAACCATCAACTTTGAGGGATAAAGATGAGAAATCATCAATGTTAGGAGGATAAACATCAGAAGTATCATCAACTTTGGGGAGATAAACATTGAGAAATCATCAACTATGTGGCTATCTACACGTTATTTTGGGACACACCTGACATGGTGGCTCAGGTAGCACCATCCTCGGCGCGGCGGGTGTCGCCAGTGTGGCGGGCCTTTTGGGTGCGATGTCCTTGGCGCGACCCAGCAGCAGGAGCTCAGTGGTGCGTTGCGCCTATGATGCCTCCAAGGTGGGGGGGGCAGGGCAGAGCCTGAGAGCCTTGATCCATGCTGTGATTCTATATTCAATCATAATATTCATACACATTCCATTAACATACAATAGGATAAGTGCAATACCACGTAACTGTTGGAGTTCTTGATTATTTAGGAGAAAACATGGTAGTGATTCCAGGCTCTTTGCCTACCTGGGCATACCTGACTCCTGGTTTGTTGATGAATATACTGCAAAATTGGTGGGACTTCAAGGGCTCACATGATGGTGACTCAAACCCGATCGATGGTGCTTTCTACGCTCAGCTAAAAAAAGCGCCTGGATAAACTGGTAGGAAAAAGCAGGTGAGAATTGTTCGAAGTATATGCGAACTGGCAGGCCTGTCATAGTTGTCCTACACAAGATATTGCCCAAGATATTGAAGCTGTTAGTCTGAGTCTGTCTTTCCGCATGATCTTGAGGGCTTTAGCACTTGGACCACAGTGATTCCTTTCACCTTTTTTCACCTTTCAGTCTTTGTTTCTGGATGGATGGAACCAACCACGAACCAAGCGCCTTCGCTTCTTTGAAGCAGGAGATTGGCGCCTGCGACCCCCTCCTCTTCTGGGATCCCATCGGATGCTCGGCTCTGGGCATATGGCACTACGGAAACGAAAGCGACATGTTGTGGAAGTTTTTTCTAAAAAAAGATGTTGTTATAAATTTAGATAGGTTATGATAGGTTTGTCATTCTTCTGATCATTCTCATCGTCATTACCGTTTTTCCTCGTCGTCGGCTTTGTGCCTTTAAGGTCATTTCTTTTTGCCCTGCACCAAGGAGGACTTTGACCGACGAAGGGCCGTGGAATTGAAGCACGGCAGGATCTGCATGTTCGCCACCATCGGCGACTTGGATTCATGTGGTCTGTTGGAAAGGGTGAAGCTCTTGTGTCTTCTTGTTGCATGGCAAATTGGATGGGTTTTGTGGTGCACTTTGTTTGAGTCTGGATCATTTACACATTTGCAGAAAAGGGACCCAATAGTGAAGCAATTCGTTTGGACTCCATGTATCAATCTTCAGTGGGCTCTTAGGTATGCTGTGGCCAGATGTGCCGTGACCTCAGAGGTGACATGGAGAATGGGAAAAAACTGTGAGTGGCCCAGCCCAGGTTCGGTAAATTCGATGGCTACCTGTCTCCATCGCAAGACTTGATGCTTGGCCACAGCTTTCCAGATCGTCCCGTCAAGATCTGGTCGATTGCTTCGGCATGTGTCCAATGTGCAAAAGTCTTGGAACGAGATAGGCTGTCTTTGGATTCGAATAGATTCGATTGGTTGTCTTCTGTTGGCTGAAATCATAAGCGCATTGAATCCTGATCTCGAAGCTAGCACAACTCGAGACAGTAAACGGTTGGTTGGCCCTCTGGAGCTCGATGGCTGCCCACTCTTGGAACCCGACCATGGATTTTTGCACTAGCTGACCATTCGCAGTCGCCAAGGAAGTTCGCAGATGTGCCATCTGGCCTTGCAGCAATCAGCAAGGCGTCCCTTCTGTGCATTCCTCCACCACCTGCTCTCTGTGCGATTTGATGTCTTGGGCGTCGCTGCCAATTGCGTAGATGTGCTTTTCTCCACTGGTTGGTTGATTCATAGACAGGTAAGCCCATCGAACAGGTGAAGGAATGTGAAGGATGGCAGATAGTATATCTCACTGCCGTGCAATTTTTCTCAACAAGGACACCTGGGCCAAGTTAGACCCGCGGTTAGCGGGCACCAGTACGGATGGGAGAGGTGCAGTCATGATCTCTGCACAGTGACAGGTGCCTTTGGAGGGCTGGTTGCAGGTGCTGCTGGTGGCAGGTCTCATTGAGACTCAGCTCTTCAAGGTGCAAAAACTGAAGTCCTGCGTCAGGATCAGTCCCTTGGTGGCTTTGCTTATGGCAAGTACGGCCGCTTGGCTGCAATAGCCTCGACGATTGGAAACAGATTACAAGATGGGAAGAAACTGCTTGATCCTATAGCAGGTCCTGGCATGTCACAGTGTCTTTGGACGTCTTCAGGAGACAAACCAATCCATCGTTAAATTCGGCCTGAGGTGAGCCTGGCAACTTCGGCACCGGCTACTGGGGCAGGAAAATCCAGGAGTTGCTGAGCTGATTTCGAAGACTTCCCAATTCTTCCAGACTGAGTTGATGCTGTCGAAAGCAAGCCTTGCTGTGGGCTGCAGCTACTGCCTGCACAACACAGGACCCTGCTGAGCGAAAGCTGAAGCTGACTACGGAGTTGAACAACGGCCGTTTGGCCATGGTCGCCATGACGGCTATGCTCATCCAGTCCGGCACCCCAAGCAGCGACCAGTTACAGTCTACCCATGTGGGCTACGACAAAATTTACCGAAGTGAAGAGTAGTCTTTGAGAGGTCTCTATTTTTGGAAGATTGAATTGAGACTTGGAAACCGAATGAAAGCGAGAATACCCTCTCCAAACAACAATAACATTTTGTAACATTTAAAACCTGTAAAACGACACTTCCCCCAAAATCGGACTTGTTGCTGCATAGTGAATGTTGACTGTCCCCCATTAGCACAAGAAGCGCGTCTCCGTTTATGCGCTGTAGGCAAGCTCAAAGTCTGCAGAATTGGACCAGGAATGATTCACGAATTCATTTGTGGAATATGTAGAACATGCACAAGAAAAATCAAAACCTTCATCCATGGTCATGCATAGTAGTTGTTTGATGTTGTTTGAGCTCCTCTCCTTTGTGTTGCTTGGTTCAGGAACGGCCTCACGGGCCAGTCGCCAGTGGAGCAGCTGACCTCCGGTCACATCTCTCCCTTCAACGACGGCCAGGGCTTCTTCGCGCAGTTCGACCCATCCAAGGAGCTCATGCGCAGCTGTGGGAGTGAAGCTTGCGCAACGGAAATGTTTGTTTTTTTTTCCTTGCCCATGTTGGCTTTGCAGCCAGGATTTCCCAAGCGGCTGTTTCTGGATTGCGTTGATTGCCACACCCCAAGAAAGGGAGTCAATCTAGAATCTAAATTCATAGTGATTTTGGCAGAGGCAGTATAAATCACTGCGTACTATAAATCGCTAAGATGACTAAGATGCGTGCTCTGCAGTGCTCTGCAGTGCTCTGCAGTGCTCTGCAGTGCTCTGCAGTGCTCTGCAGTGCTCTGCAGTGCTCTGCAGTGCTCTGCAGTGCTCCGCAGCTAAACTCCCTTGTAGGAGCTGGGTGCATGCCCACCTTTGGGCTACTGGGATCCCTTTGGCATGATGGCTTTTCAGGTGCGATCCAGTGTAAATCGTCTGATGCATTTCATACCATTTGTATTCATTTGTATCCATTTGTCGCCATAAGTAGTAAAGATATGTAAAGATAATTTCATTTCAATGGTAGTAAAGATCATTCGATTTTCTGTTGAAAGACTAAGCATGATTCATTCAACATTTGATTTGACTCATTCAGCATCTGATTGCCGGCAAAGTTTTCGAAGGGACTGGTTTTTTTTCTTCCAGGACGAGGAGAAGTTCCGCCGCAACCGTGAGCTGGAGCTGAAGCATGGCAGGATTTGAAACTTGGTCGCACACAGCTCTGCCACCGTTTCGATTGAATATATTGGTTATACTGGTCTCAAGATGGGGATATTCGAAATCTGTAATTTTTGTAGCATTTTTTGTGGCGAAAATGCAATGATGATGATCAACCCTTGGACTATTTGGAGTATCTCATTTTGTAGACAAACCTATGCAAATGTTCTGTTTTTCTCTTTTGCTCAGGCATGGTTGCTGCCATTGGCATGATCGTGCCAGACCTCTTCGGCCGATTTGGCGGCTACCTTTCACCCTCCATGGACTTGACGCTTGGTTGAAGGTGGTGGAGGTGATGGCGACGAGAACAATAACCACAACTTTAGAATGCTATTCTTGGTAATACTATCTAGAATCTAGAATCTATTACTTTTTCCCAAATCATGATTTCTGGTGCTATATTTTCCTATTTTCATGATCATGACTTTGGCATGATCAATTCATGGGCCAAGGAAGTTCTCAGACATCCCTTGCACCATCGAGGCAGGAGCAGCTGGGGGGGATCCCCAAGTCACCATGGGGTTCAATACGAAGACGGTCATTCATGACTTGGATGATTTGGGGAAAAGCCCATTTTAGGAAACTTGTCTGAGAAGAGGGTATACCCCCAATTTCATCAATTGGCGTCAGTTGGTACTAAATTATGGGGAAATGAGGTCCTAAGCCATCAAATTTGGGTGTAGCCCCATTTCTGGACAAACCCATGTTGAGTATCAATACCTCACCTATAGTGTGACTTGTTCGACCGCCAGGCCATCTACAAGGTGCCTGTTGCAGGATGGCTCCAGATCTTTGCCCTGGCTGGTGCCATTGAGGCTGGGGTTTTACTCAGTGAAGTTTCAGGATCTGCAGCACAGCCCCAAACATGGGATTGCCACTTGAAAAAAGATCGAAATGATCCGTGTTGTTCCTATTTTTTCATCATGTTCCGTTTTGTTGGGTGTCATTTTGAAATGATGATCTGTGGCAAGTCAAGCAACCCAAATCACTGAAGTTTTTTTTAGCCACTCAGGCCCTCCAGTCATCATTTGCGACAGGCGAAAAATTTGGCTTTCCCCACCAACTACGGCTACCCACCGTTCTGGGGCCAGATCAACAAGCTTTCCCCAGAGGCCATCGGGAAGATTGGATTGTTTGGGTGCCCAACTGGGGTTGTCCAAAAACAGGACATGTTCCAAAACAGTAATTTTTGGATGGGGAAAATAATGGTACGTCACGGGGTTCAATTGGAGACCTCAGATATCACGAAAACTGCGACATTTTTGTCTTGAGTTTTGGTCTCTGCATGAGTATTGCCCCAGCTCTGAGACATGATGGACTGCCTGAAGTATTTTGCGGAACATCACAAGACTCACAAGACTTCTCGTTTCGGAGGAGAAGCAGAAAAAGTTGTTGGCTGAAATCAACAACGGACGTTTGGCCGCTCCCTCGGCTGCACCGTTTGCCTCGCTGAACTTCCCATGCCGAGTTGTGTAGGGACAGGGACTTGTCAGGAATGAAAATGGATGGTTTATAATGGAACATCCTATGACAATATGATTTAGGGGTACCCCCATTTTGGGCAACTTCTATCTATTTATCTAATTGCTTTGTCTGGTTCTGAACAATGGTCAGCATCAATCAATGGACATGCTGAAAGGCAGAGTTTTGATGCAGAAATTTGAGGCCATGATGGCCATGGCGGCCATTGTGGCACAGAATGGTGCCACTGGACAATCCCTTGTGGAGCAGTTCACCACAGGTCGGGCATCCAAAAATCACTGTCGTTGATTGGGGACTGGATATGGTGACACTTTGATAAGCAAACATTGCAATATCTATAATAATGTCACCATCCAATTATCAAAGCAGACCTATCCTTTCTTTCATCTTCCAAGCTTTGTTGCAAGTCGCTGCGTCAGGCAACTTGAACCCATTCATTGGCGGCTATGCCCAGGAGGATATGATGAGCATGAGACATGAGGGAGCAGGCATTTGTGGTAAGTGAACCACGATTGAATTGTCACTGTTTGATGCCAGGGATGAAGATGTATCCAGAGCGGGTTTAGTAGAGCTTGCGATAGTAATCAAGCTGCAACTTTCTTCAAACATTTGCTGGTTGGATGAAAGGACAGAGCGAACAAGGTGGCCATGACACTTGCCTCAGATCTGTCAAGAGCGGGTTGGAGGGGTGATCCAGCGCTCTGACTTCGCCTCTGGCGTCTAAACATCCCTAGAGAAGCATTTTGAAGAGCAAGGTACATGATACTCGTACTTTCAAAGTATCACAGTAGCTTGTTTTCCTAGTGTGCCGGATAAGGGCACATCTATTTTTTGAAATAGATGGCATTCCAGTCAGCCTCTGTACATGCATTGTCCATCTAGTTCGTTGCTGTTCAGGTTTGCTCGTTTTTTTCGATGGCCTTTTTGCTGGTGAAATTCCCAATTTTGTATCGGTAGGTGGTATCCTGATCTTGATGCTTCAAGTTCTGATGGACCAACACTTTTGATCCAAGGAACCTTTTGTGGAATTTAACCATAGTGGGTAAAACAGCATAGCGGCATACCCCTATTTGGATGATGTAACATGCCCCCCAATTTCGAAAGGTTGGTGAATAGTCAATGGCGATGGTTTATGGCATTGGGTCTACCACATTATACGAAACTCACTTATTCATCCCCATTGATAACTAGTTTCAGATAAATAATGATAAATCATGATAAATATATAATCATATCTACTGTATATCATTAAATATCTATATCCAATTTTTGTGTCGCCAAATCGGCACTGGCCTTCCCTGCGGGCACCGTGAAACCCTGAGGCGCGCGGGTGGCAACTCTGAGGCTCTGCCCTGGGCGCCAGTGCCTGAGGCTGGAGCTGTGACGTTGTGATGAGATGGTTGAAGAAGGCACTAAGCAAGATACGTTTTTGTTTTTCAAATAACAAAAACAACAACCAATTGATATTTTTCATGAGCAAACATGAGTCATTCTTACCAGCAAGCACCGGATTTAACCAGCAAAACTAGCCAGCTTTTTTGAGCAAGGATTGGGATTAATGCAGCGCAAGCCTTGTTTTCTAGCAAACAACATTAAACAACTGCAATCGTTGGAATTTAAACACCCAGGCAAACAAACAATGCGATGGAAAATTCCATTTCGGATGGGCAGATCATCTATGAATTTCGATTTTCCAGCGAGGCTAATCATGTTAGATCCTTCTTGTTCTCCAGAGAATGATGTTTGCACCTCCCCAATTGATGCCAAATCGAAGACGACAATCCGAATCAATTTCCAATTTTCATCTCAAGAGCTGGGAAAGACTGTCCCAACTGGGCATCTTAATTTCGCCATGACTCAAAGTCCTTGACCCTTAAATTGGATGGCTTAGGACTCCAAGAACTGCCAACTTTAGATGGGCTTTCTTGGCATTTCATGTTTGGATTGCTAGACAATTTTTCATAGTTTGGGTTCTATCCCCAATATTCACATATATATATATAATGACTCCACCCCAAGCCAAGTATGTTGTAGCAGTTGTTGTGAAGAATGACTAGCGTGCACAAGTGCACATGAAACTTAATGCCCCACCCCATCCCACCCCATTGGAAAACCTCCAAAATGTGCATAAAACCACGCCTGTCTGAAGACCAGGCACCCACTACTACATAAATATCTATATACATGTCTAACATACTTGTGTATATATCTATATACATATTTGTATACATCTATATATCTATATACCTACCTATCTATCTATCTGTCTATCAATCTATCAATCAGTCAATCAATCAATCAATCAATCAATCTATATATCGGCAAAATGTATATATATATATATAATATCCCCATGATATCATGACATTTCCCGTTGGCCCCCCCAAAAAACAGGGCCTCACCAACAACATCTTCGGACCTTACGTGGGCGACGCTGGCTTTGATCCTGCGGGCTTTGCACCTCGGTTTGAAAGCCATGGAGGTTTTGAGGGGATGACGTGTCGGATTAAACCTGAAAAAACTGAGGGATTTACTACCAATGAATGGGATTTAACAAGAGAGATTTATAGGGATTTAACCAACAACGAAAGGGATTCAAAAGGATATTCCATTGGGATGTAATGGGAATTACCCTTGGGGCCCTTGGGGTATACCTCACCAAATACATTCGGAAAGCAAAGCAAACTGTACTAGGATTGAAATAACAAAGATGCTTTTGTTGCACCAAATATGTTGACACCCTCCAAAAGACGGGATGGTAAATGTGGATACGAGTAGGATGGGGGTCTCCAAGTTCGAGGCGAACTGATTGCCGTTTCCAGTTGCCGAAGATGATTCCAATTAGTAACCTCGTACACTGTACATACAAATGCAATGCATGTGTAACTTTCAAGGATTTAAGGCAGGGTGGACATAGTGGTTGATAAGGTGTGGTCGGAGTAAAAAGCCACAAGCTTGCAGGACATAGCTTCCAATTCTCGAGGCAGATTCTGAACTGGTTGTTAGATTCTCAAGCTGCATGACCAGTCAGCATGCCATGCCCATCTGCGCAGGCCAAGAATCAGCGATTGCTCCCATGGTGCCCTGATGGGGCTGAAGGTTCCAGACACTCCCCACCAATGGTCAAAACCAGTGCTCACACGAACAAGGTGGATACCGCAACAGTGTCTCGATTTACAACACATCTTTTGGCCATTCGAAGGGAAACCACTTCTGCTGCTGGCGTTGATATTACCGATGGCAACAGTTTTCTTCATCCAGTCGAATTCCAATCGCCGTGAACAGAGTCAGTGATACCATCATTTGCGGTCTTTGGGTGGGCTTGAGAATATGGTACCCCATTCCATCCCATGGTTTATCATCATTCTTCCCATTAAATAGCATTAAATAGCAACTTTTCCCATCATAGCAAAAATAGCAAATGTTTTTTTTTGCATTTTCCGACATGTCCACAGGTACCGGGAGGCTGAGCTTGCACATGGCCGCGTGTGCATGCTTGCTGTGGGGATCTCTGTGCTGGGAAGCGGGTACCCACAGGGCACCCAAGATTTGTTCAAAAAATGCCGATACTCCGAAATTGCCCTTTGAAACGGGACACTGATACGAGAATATGGGACGGAATGGGGTACCCTATCTGTAGATAAACCAATGGTTGAAGTTTCGGATACATCAAAAATGGATAAGCCCAAAAGCTGCATGTTTCTGGCTGCCAAGCACAAACTGTAGCTGTGTAGCACTTCTATTATGCAGCTGCGGCAACTAGCTTCTCTCTGAGACTCTGGGCTACACTGTCCAGACCTCCGGTGCAAAGACTGGGGCCCCAGCAAGCTGAAGATGCGAGCTGCCAGAATTGGTTCCACGGACAAACGCAGCAGGAAAGAATTTTGGGCATTTCTAATATTTCTAGATTTGGATGATCATTTCTGATCATTTCTATTTCTGATCATGTCACTTTTTCTGATCATTTCATGAGGAATTTAAGGCGAATTTCCTCTGTTTTTTCTGTTAAAACCAAGCCCACTGAGGTTTGAGCCTTTCATCACTCGTTATCCCACCGATTCCGCGGATCCCCTGAAGGCTGCAACGCAGGCGCCGTGCTGGAAAGACATATGCCAGAGAATCATTTAAGTAGTTGGTTGGGCACCATCTTGTGGAGGTGCTGGGTACATCATATATAATATACATGTAGTATTGTATATTATGAAATATTATGAATATGTATGTGTGTATATATATATATATGTATATGTATAAATGCTGCACGATTTCGGAAGTAAATATGAGTTGTTCTTGATACGCACGGTATAGTATGCAATTTTACACATTTAATATACAAAATGCACGATATTGTAAATATCAGCATATTTTTTTGCGGGTGTCCCGTTCATTCTTGGTTGCAGTACCCCATTAGGCGTCTCGACGCCCCTGTGCCAGGTCCCTATCATTGGCTGGTTGCAGATCCTGGTTGTGATTGCCCTGTCTGAACTGTGGAGATACGAGAGTCTTGGCCAGGGATCTCCTCGCTTGTGGTACATATTCTTTTCCCAAGAATGACACAATCCCGTGACACTATATAGAAATAAAATACCATTGACCAACATTGACATGTGATACGTGCAGGTTCCAACATATCAATGGGCTGAACCAGTGCAATCAAGCAATGGCTTTTAAACTGAGGGCGCATGCTTTTCCCCATTGGAAAAGAGCTATCATCGAGACCGGTTGTTGAGTCACGTTGACCGCAAGTCCGATAGGAATACGACGGAGGAATTATTCTTTGCTTTTCCTGCCTCAGGAATGTCATCACCAAGTACAGTGTAGGGTGGCTTAGGGAGTGCCAGGAGTGCAAAGCGGGGCCGAAACTGAAAAGAAAACAGGTCAATCGAAAAAACAATCAGAAAAAATGCTTCCAGGCTGGATTGACAGCCGCATTAGCACCCTGGACTTCGGCTGCATGACTGAGGAAGGTGTGCAACCAGGAGACTTGGGTCTGGGGACCTAAGCAAGTAAAGGGACTGTTGCTGGTTTTATGATTGGGTCATATATCACATGAATCAACTATTTATCAAAACCATAAATCATTTGTATCATGAATCATAATGATCGTGTTTCTTGGGTTTTCTGTGGGATTCATTGTTGATGATTCTCCCATGACGGCAGCTTGCTAAGCAATGCACACTAGATCTGTAGTCCATCTAGTCCATGATCTGTGGCTCAGTGTCAAGTCTTCCGTGGAATCTGTTGAGGCTGGAACCCAACTGCCCCCATGAGCAGCAAGCGACCCAAGTGGTTTGGACCAACCTTCACCGCCAACTACAAGCCAGAGGTAGGGAGGGGTTTCGGGAGACGGATACCTTTTTGAGTCAATGGTATACACGATGAGTCGTTGGTGCCGTTGGCCAGGAGTGGAACAACATGCGCTTGAGGGAGATCAAGCACTGCCGATTGGTGGGGGTGTCCCAGACCCGAGGGGCGATTGAACCACCAAACTGGTGGGACTTGAATGGGGGGGGTAGTACTACCATCCGAGGAGAAGGGTGTTTAGCCGGCAACCAGTCCCGACACATCCGCAACATATTGGGTCAGGTAGCACGACTTAGAGGGGGGGAGTTCCAGGACTTCAAATGTTTTTTCCAGGCCAAGACAGCGCCAACTGCCAAGCCACCATGGTTTTCATAGGCGTCGCAATCTTTGCACATCCTTTCAGGCAATGGTGGGCTTTTTCTTCATGGTGCTCACCAACGCATCGACAGGTGCGCTGTGTAGCAACAGATCATAAGGAGTTCCATTTGTAACAGAGGTGCTGTTGATTACCCGTGCAGAAATTCAACAGGTGACTCGATTTCACACTTCAGTTTCGGCTCGGATTTCACGCCTCTGTTTGCGATAACTAGTGAGGTAATCTCATCTATTTGAAGTCAATGGTTTTTGGGGATCAAACAGTATATGCTAAGACCCACAAGGATCAACAAACTCCCAGGTCAGGGTCCTTCGCTGATCCCCAACTTCACCCAAGCCGAGTTCCAGTCCACCGTCCGGAGCCCTGATGGAGCGACTTTTTCTGCCCAGTGGTTGGTTGATTGATGGAGGACATCTTCCATTCAGCCATCATTTTTTCAGAATTGTTTTTCATGACCAACATCGAATTTAGATGGGGTTGGTTGAGAAATTAAGGGTTTGACACAACCAGGAATTTCGATGGCAAATGGTATATCCAATATATGGCATTTTCGTGGCAAGAAAGGACATGACGTACAGCTACCCCAGCCAGAGATAGTCAGAAGTTCTGAGGTGGGTGACTTCATCCCCAAGGGTCTCTGAAACCCAAAAAGTGCTGATAGGCGGAAAAACTGGCAGAATGACAGGCAGCTTCCTGGCTGTGTTTTTTCCAAACCATGGACAAATGCCAGGCTTAAATGCTAAAACTCCAAAGAGCCGCAGCTGTGCTACAAGAATGATCAAGAATGTACAAAACATCTTGATGATATTGAAATAGAAGAAAAGACTCACCTAGGATGTATCGCAAATGAATCAGTTTTTCCTCGGATCGCAAAGCCGGTGCGGTGGTTCTAGTGGTCGGAAAAGATGGGGCGCGGGTGCGCAGCGAATTTGACTGATTCTGGGCATGTCTGAAGAGATGTCTTGCAACTGGCCCCACTGACCTATGCTAAAAGCAACAAAAATAATAAGTGATTTGAGTGTGATTTGGGCAAGCTCAGGATTTTGAAGGGCGGCAACTTCCAAGGCACATATGGCCATTTTAAAGATGGACCAAATGGATATATAAAAAGATGTGAATCCCCAAGAAGCTTGCAGCAAGCAATCAGAACAACAAAGGTCAAGGACGGTTTCGAGAGTGCTTTTTGAAGGGTCTCTTCCTTGTCAAGTGGCTGATGCAACCTCTTTTGGCTGTATAGCACGGTACCGCGCGACCGTCCCTTTTTTTGATTCGACCAGTCACCGCATTTGTGCTGCAGGGGACACCCAGCTGTACTAGAGGGCTGGTCTTTGCCGACCAAAGGTACCACCTCAAATTTGGACTTGAGGGAACCTTGAGGCCTTGCAACATCATATTGTGCATATTGTATTTTAGTGTTCAGAATTTGCGCACTTTCTTGGTTCCAAAGCTCAGTATTCTGTGATATTCCACCCTTAAACTATCTTAAAATTGAAGGTCATACATTTCGATTGACCATCCATTTCCATCAAGCGGTGGAATGGTGGCCCCACCAGCTTGGCCCTCAAGGCCCTGGGGGCCCCTGGGGTTGTTCGTCCTGAGTCCTGGCCGAGGTGCAGCATGCCTGTCATGTCCAAGATCTCTTGCGCCGCCACTGGGGCTGCGGCTTTGATGGCAGCTTCTGCTTTCGTGGCCCCACAGGGCACCCAGAACAGGCATCGATGATCGTGGGACCTTCCAAAGCCTTTGGAGTTGGGATATGGTATGATATGGTCTATAGCAATACTATACCATTGCTGCACGTATGTAGATACTCAACTTTGAAAAACACTTCTGACATGATGGGTTGCTGGTCACCCAATCAGCTGGCAGGCAAACTCTGAGGGGTGCAGCTCCACAGGTGGAGCAGAAGTCGTCTACAGGTGCAGCTGACTGGCAACAGCAGGGATGCCGAGGAGGAAGATGTCAAACACCAGATAGATATTGCATTCAAGTACAACTTTGTTTTTTCCTACGTAGCTATGTAATTTGTCACTCAGACTACTTTTGTGTCACAATCCTCAACTGCCAGGGTACAAGCAATGGGTATGGTTGAAAATGGGAAACACCGCCAATTAATTGGTGCACGTTTCCCATTCATCGGTATATATATATATGTATATATGTATAATAAGGTATTTGGCTGAGGGATAGGAGTGACGCGAAATCCCCAGTCGATCTCCACCTGAGTGGGCACGCTGCGCCCCTGCGCCCACGGGCCATAGCAGCTGCTGCGGCCTTCTTCGATTGCACTGAACTGGCGTAGCCCTGGTGCACATCGCAACGTGCTCTGCCCGTTTGGCCCACGGGTATTCACCACGCTTTTGCAGGCCTTGAGCACTTCTTGAAGAAGCTGGGGCGCTTCTCCTGAACATCTTCCACACCCTGGTGTATGACACTGTGGGGGTACTACTTCTTTGTGTTCTACCTTGTTTTCTTGGTGTACTCTGAGGACGGCTTGAGGAGGATATCCCACATTTTGCGTGCACATCATTCGAAGGATCCTTCTTTCCTTCAGACTTTGGCCGCAACAATGGCGAACCATCCATCTCAGAAGCAGGGATGGTATTGTGGTACATGCAGGAAAATGCGGTCACCGAGTGCGTGGTTCTGCGACCTTTGTGGACAAGAGTGGGAGGAGTGCATCTCTTACCCGACTGGAAAGGCAAAGGCACAGCACAGCACTACAAGGAGAACTTCACAGAGAACCTCACAGAGAACGTCGCACAACCAAGAGTGGGACTACGAAGAGAATTGGGAAGACACAGGTTGGGATGGATACTCAACTGGTCACGATTCCCCGAGAGAACGCGCTCATGCCCCAAGAAGGCGGAAAGCACCAGCAGTCAAAGGACCGAGACAGGTCATTCACAACCCTCCTGCAAAGGGAGAGGGCAAAGGCAAGGGGAAGGCTGGCAAACAGACCTACAAGGGCAAATTTGCCATCGAGCCACCGCCATGGAGTTCCCAGACACAGACGACATCAGCTGCAGCCGCACCGACTTCTGCCATGACGGCATCTCAATCGAAAGCCGAGGCGAAGCTGCAGGAGATTGTCGCAGCCATGAACAAAAAGAAGGACACCCTGGACCCCGAGCTCAACACCCTTGCACAGGAGGCGGCACTCCTGCAATCTCAGAATGCAACATCCAAGTTGATGAGTGCAGTCAGCAAGCATGGAGATGCAAAGACAGCATTGCTGGATGCGAGAAAGGCGAGGGCCAATCTTCACACTACGTGGAAACAATGCCTCGACGCTGCGATTGCCACCTGGCGGGGCTTTGTGGAAGACTTTGCCAAGGAGGACAGTCGACTGGAAGAAGCAGTCAAGCAGGCCGAGGAACATCTACAAATGGCGCACACTACCCTGGACGATGCCAAGGCTGTGGCGACCGAGAAGGAATTGAGCGAACAGGTCGAGATCGTGGACGACGACATGGACGCGGAGGACAGGACCATGAAGTCGGGGACAGCGATCCGAGAAGGGCTCACAGATATGATGGAGGGATTGACCAAACTCCAGGAGAAAACGGACGAGGCGACTGGAGATGCCAAAAGGCAGCGGCTCGAGGATGGAAGTTCCAAGCCATCTACTACACCTGCTGCCTTGCAGCCTTTTGCCCGGGCCGGTCATCAGGCCACCTAGTGGTTGGTGCCCAGAGGCCCCCAGTTTTGAGCTCAACTATGAAGTGGAGCCACTCCATCCTTTTTGAGCGCAACTACCTGAGTGAATGGCAAGCCACCTCTGACGGCATAGTCCTGTCTTTTGAGCTTGGGAGCTGGACAGGCTTTGGAACGCTGGGGCAGAGCTTGCGACGGACAAGGGATTTTCCCTCTTCCTGTACACCTCCATCAGTGACTTTTGCAGACGAAGTTGAGATTGCTTTCTTTGCTTCAGATGATGATGCTCAATTTTTTCAACCAAATCGAATTTCTATGAGTCAAGCTGCTTTGAGTACGTGGACTCCTTGTGATGGCAAACCTTGGCGTCATCGACGCAAACCTAGGCGCTTCGCTAGAGAACCGCTGTCAGAAATGGCCGTGTCGACCTCGCGAAGTGCTAAGGATTCCAAGGACCACGTGACTACCTGGAGTATGGATGAGACACCTGATGCACCGACTGTTCCATTGACTGGTACCTCTGCCACCACCGTGCAAGCTGATTTGCCTTCCCCAGCCCCGACTGCTGGATGGCCCATTGAGCTTTGGCAGCTGCTCCAGGAGGAAGGACAACCAGATGCAGAAGAGCAAGGACCAGTCATTTTTGTCACTTCATACTTCATTCATCACCACAATCACAGACGACATGAAGTACCACGTCCACTACGATTTGACTCGGATCACACTACGTGGAATGATGATGTCAGGCTGGTGTGGGAAGACCTCATCGACCACGCACAACCTTTTGACCTTCATGTTGTTCATCCAGTACCACCTTTTTTCGCATTTCGAGGAACCATCGCAACTGTCATTGTGGCACAAGGACATCAACCTGATCGTTTTGCATGTCTGACCACGGCAATTGTCGCTTCGGTACCTCATGTACATACTATTGAGGTTGCTCATTCATTTCCTGGAGCCCTGGCACCTCATGCCATCATTGACGCAGCGGGTGTTGGCCCCCATTGTCAGGGACTACTTGATCGAGAACTTGATCCATGTTCGATGTTGATCGGTTTTGAGGTGCAACCGCTTGACCAGAATGTGTTGCTCCATCAAGGACTGGGCATTACCATTCGAGTTCCCTCAGGGCTGTCTCAGGCAGAAGTTGAGCACAATCTTGAACTTCATCAACAACAACAACGGGCATTGCGACCTCCACATGATTGGGAAGATACACCTGAGCCAGCACCAGAAGTAGCCCACCCCAGACGTCCTGAGCTTAATGATCAACCTGAGGACACTGTTTCCTTTATGGCCCGACAGCCTCTTCCTGCAGAGCTGACACCCATGCTGACTGATGATTCACCCTCAGCAGTTGGTTCAACTTCGAGCTCGGGCATCACAGGTGGTGATGAATGGCGCCTGTCCATCGTCTTCTGTCTGGACGGTTCCCAACAACAGATTGATGCCCCTTGGGATGATGCTGACAAGCTCTGGGAAACTGTGGCCCAACGCTTTCGCATCCCTGTTGCGGATGTCTATCGTGTCATGCACGTTGGCACCAGACCCGCCGACATTGAGCAGGACAACTTGGAATGCCTTCTTTTGCAACGCAGATTAGACATCCCTTCTGCCGATTGCCTTCGTTTGGTTTTGGTCGACATCGCGTACCAAGCAGACCGTCGAGGACCAGTTGATCTACTGCAACGACGTTCACGCTGGATTCCCAGACGCATCACCCAAGCTTCACTGATCAGGCTTGTTGGATATGATGGACATTGTTCACCACGACCACATCGTTGCGATGTGTGGGTCAATGATGAGCACTTCACAGATCCCACTGATCTCCTGCGCATTCAAAATGGAGATTACATCAGCATTGAAGTACCATCACATCCTGAGGATGCCTCATGTGATGAATTCTTGGAATCTGATGAAGAAGCCCATCTCAGTCCCGATGACTGTCTTACCTATGACTCGGACCTTTCTCTGCTTCAATTAACCACTGGCGTTCCTGTTGTCAAGCACAAACTTGGTGAACGTGATGTAGTTGATGGACAATGCTTTGAAGCTCCCCTTGACGGCACTGATGAACAAGGTCGTCCTGAAGTTCGACTTGGGGACTACATTGAGTGCATCGACTCCTTGAGAGCCATCTGGATGCACTATGCTGCCATCGAAAGGGAGGATGAAGGCCGCGTTCTGTACATTTCTACCTGGTTCTCGAATCCAGTCACTTGGCCACGATGTGACTCTTCAAGACCTGTACGATTACTTCAAGATCCAGGTCTATGGCCAGATCAGATTGCTGAAGCTTGGGATGATCGGGTTGATCTTGATGCTCTTCTGCACATCTACCTCATCCAGCCACAACCTCGAGGCGATCTTTGGGACGATAGTGTCCAACCACATGTTCTCATTGTTCAACATCCAGTCGCGGCTTTTCGCAGCATACACTTCACCATTGTTGATGTACAACATCCCAGTCGTGGAGTCCAACAGTTTGTTGACATTATTCAACCTCGAGTCAACCGAGACCATGTGCTACAGGCGACACGATTGCATGAGACATGCAATCTTGCCAGCGAGATTGACTGCATGGTTTGGTGGGGAGACCTGGATCTACGCGGTACACAATATTTACCTTTGCGGGACGGTTATGCACTTTTGATCATTGCACATCAGCTGCCATCACTACCATTGACTGAACCAGCAAGTGGCAGTGCTGACACTTGGAGTCGACCTTTCGTTTCAAACCATCCTGTTGATGAGGATGATGACAGTTCGACTTCCTTTCTGCAATTGCACAGTGCCAAAACTGCCTCGACACGGTCTATGCCTGTCCATTTGGAACTTGACTTTTTGATTCCACCTTGTGACCTTGATTCCAGGCAGGGGCGCCAAACAGATGCGACGGTGGCTCATGCGCATCGGCCCTGCCCGAACCATCGCACAAAGGTCGTCAGGCTTTTCAATTGTCTTGACACCGATCCACCTAGACCTGACTACCTTGAGGTTCTGAGCCATGCCGATGCTCTGGCCATTGAGCAAGAACTTCGGAATTGGGGGCACTCCTGCTGTGTGCACCTCATAGATTCACAGGATATTGCTCTTTGCCTCCCAGCACCTGATCCTGTTCAATTTCTACAGGTCTACATTTCAGTTGGATCCAATGGTGTCACTGGACCTTATTTCCAATGGACGGCACATCCAGACATTGACAACCTCAGTCACATGCGTTTCCTCTATCGGAAGGGACATCAACGTGCTGTAATCCTGACACAGGCGAGCCTGAGATCCCATGGCACCCTCATCGACTTTGCGGAGTCCTTTGGCACCTTTGAGGACCCGCAACGCCCTGTGAGATCCAAGCCTGATTGGCCAGCACCTCTGCCTTTTGGCAGCTCTGATCCCATGATTGATCTTCAACATTTTGGCGCTGAGCCTGACACTTCCTGTAAGCTGCATCTTGGCGTTGATCGTGTTGATCTGAAGAGCTTTTTCCAGAGTTCTACCAACATTCTCCACGACAACTTTGAGGATTTGGGCTTGGACAGTGAGCTCTATTCATTTCTTGCTGCTCTACCACTTCTTGGTGATCAAATCCCTGATCGCTATGTGGTCTATGTGGATGGTTCCTCTCAAGGACCACAGCAACACCGACCCATTGCATGGCTGGAGGAGAACGGCACCTCGGATGCCTGGGCCATGATTGTGCTCGCGGAAGTCTATGCCTCGGGCACCACTCCTTCACGCCTATTTCTGGTCGGATGGACCGCACAGCAGGTGCGCTACTGTGCTGACAGTCCTTTCTTCATTGGCTCCACCAGAACCAGTTCACTTACAGCAGAACGCGAGGGCCTCACCTGGGCATTCTTGTGGCGGATCGGCATCAATAGCCGTATCCCAACGCTCTTCAGGAGCGATTCACTCCTGACTTGCCAGCAGGCCACTGGAGCCATCGGAACTTCCGAGGTTGAGGACACTTTTCTTTGCCTGCGTGGAGCATATCAACTTCTTGAAACTGCACTTCCACGTGGCCAAGTAGCAGTTGAGCACATCCCTGGCCATTGTGGAGAGCCATTCAATGATTTCACGGACTTCGCTGCCAAAAAGGAATCACACAGCAGTTTTTTCTTTCCCCGTCCTCAGCTTGACATGGCAACTTGGCGGAAACGAATTCCCCATCTTTGGATGATCTTTGGAGCTCATTTTGGATGCCCTCCCTTCTTTGGCCATGGCTTTGACATCACGGCTCCATCTTTGCCATCATCCAGCGCACCTATGAGCCACACGGCGGGGACAACCTCAACCACTTTCCATACCAGCGTCACCTGGACCCTGAGCTTTTGCACAGCCAATGTGTTGTCCATGTACACCTCCCCGGATGGTTTTGCTGGCAAACTTGGCTACTTGGTGGAGCAGTTCCAGGCCCACGCACTCCTCTTTGGCGGCATTCAAGAAGCACGCACGCCAGCTGGTAGTTGTCGGTGCCAACATGTACATCGCCTTTGTTCCGGTGCTGTCAAAGGATGTGGTGGGGTTGAGCTTTGGATCAACACCCAACAGCCTTATGGCTATGCTGGCAAGAAACCTTTGTACCTACGATCTGATCATCTACAAGTCATTGAGGCATCCCCACGTATTCTTTTGGTCCACGTTGTTGCGCCACACTTGGACATCTTCATCTTGGTTGGACACGCCCCTCACAGTGGCAAATCAGCCCTTGAGCGTGAATCGTGGTGGACAGACCTTTCTGCACTTCTACGTGAACATTGTGATGGATCGTCACTTTATGCCATGCTGGACGCGAATGCAGCACCAGGCGAGGCTGATGGCCAAGCAGTCTTTGCTTCAGGACTGCCTAGCAGTCGTTCCACGGCATTTTGGCGCTCCTTCTTGGAGGACTTCAACCTGGCCCTGCCACAAACCACTGCGATTCATGTGGGTGGCCTTGCCACCTGGACAAGCCCCGATGGACAAGCAGCCCATTGCTTGGACTATGTGGCTATCCCAGCTGAGAAGATTTCTTCTTGTACTCACTCTCAACTGCTGACACATTTTGATCTTGGCAACGACCAACAGGACCACACACCTTTGGCTATTGAGTTGCAGTGGCATTCCACAGTGACCAGTTCCAAAGCTTCCACCAGAAGATCGGCACCTGCTTATGACCGATCTGCCATCAAGGCCATGAATTCTACACAGTTTCTTCAAGGACATCCGCACCTGCCATGGAAAACTGATGTAGAGACCCAAACCATTGCCCTGAACAATCAGATCCTTGCAGACCTATGTCATCAATGTCCAGCTCGCAGAGGCGGTCCGAAGCAGTCTTTCATTTCAGAGGACATTTGGCTGCTTCGCAAACGCAAATTGGCTTGCCGCCAAGCCCTTCATGCCTGCCGCAAACGCAGTGCTATCGAAATTTTGCGGACTACCTTTAGAGCTTGGAAACGGGACTCCTTGGACTTTGTTCCCCTGGCCTACAATTATGGCACGACATTACTTTGTGGTACCTTTCGAAGATTGGTTGAGTTTCGAGTTCTTTCGCGACAACTGAAACAAGCACTTCGACGAGCCAAGCATCTTTGTGTTGCTGATCAATTACAACAACTACCATCTGATGCTGCTGCATCACAGATTCTTCATGTACTTCGACCACTCCTAGGGTCCAGCAATCTGAAGGGACAGGGACCTGCCCCCTTGCCACAAGTACAACAACCTGATGGGCACTTGTGCACTAGTCCTACCGAAGCATTGGACCGTTGGATCGACTTCTTCTGCACCATGGAGGGAGGATGTCGTGTAGATGCAGAACGGCAACGCCAACTCTGGCTGCAAAATCTTCATGATCTCTGTGCTCGAGACTTGCAGATTGACATCACAGACATCCCACCTGTGACAGCCCTCGAGGCTGCTTTCCGCCAGGTTGCGACTGGGAAAGCGACCGGCCCGGATTTGATACCGGCTGAAGCATGCAATACTCATCCGGCCGCCATTGCCAGGCATGCTTATCCCCTTTTGCTGAAAATTTTGTTCCACGGCCAAGAGCCGTTGGAACACAAGGGAGGCCGATTAGTGCCCATATGGAAACGCAAGCTGGACAAGTCCAAGTGTGAGGCCTATCGGTCTATTCTGATTTCGTCACACATTGGAAAAAGCATTCATCGCACCTTGCGTCTCCATCAAGCCACGGTCTACGAGCAGTACCTTGTGCGACAGCAAATCGGTGGCCGCAGAAGAGCTCCAGTCACACTGGGAGTACATGCTGCTCGAGCATATCTCCGGCATCAACGGCGCCGCCAACGACCTGCTGCACTGGTCTTTTTAGACCTTAGCGAGGCCTTTTACCGGGTGATCCGGCCATTAGCGCTACAAGGCAGCTGTTCTGATGAAGCTCTGGCGACCATTGGTCAACGATTGGGATTGAGTTCATCCATCCTTGACGATCTCCGAGCCCATCTTCAGTCCCCACCTGCAACTGTGAGAGCGGCTTTGCCGCCACACCTCAGCCGAGCTCTACGTGCCCTGCATGAAGATACGCATTGGCACATTGGATCCCAATCGGATCACAGTCGAACGACTGTTGGAACCCGTCCTGGGGATGCGTTCGCAGATGTAGTGTTCGGGTATCTTTGGGCCCGTGTATTGCGAGACTTTCAGACTGCTGCAGGCGATGAGACCATCTTTGATGCCTTTCCAACTCACCAAGGGCCTGCTTTGTTCCAGAATGACTTTGAGACCTCGCAGCCTGACACCACCTTTGTTGGACCGTGCTGGATGGACGATCTTTGTATCGCACTCAGCGCTGAGAATTGTCCTGCCTTGCTTGACAAGACCACCTCCACCACTGGTCTGCTTTTGGATCATTGCCTGGCACACGCAATGACGCCGAACCTTGCGGCAGGGAAGACGGAGATTCTGTTTGCCCTTCGTGGTCGAGGTGCCCGAGCCCAGAAAGTCGCTCTTTATGGACCTGATGCTGGTCGCAAACTATGTATTCTTGGCGAATATCATCCTCATGCGGTCCACATTGTCACCCAGTATAACCATCTGGGCTGCACGCTACATCACAGCGGAGACCTTCGTGCTGAAATCAGGCGACGAATTGGCATTGCCCACTCCTCGTTCAAGGACCATCGAAAGATCCTGTTTCGCAACCGCCACATTGATTTCAAGAAGAAAGTCGAACTGTTTCAATGTCTCATCCTGAGCAAATTCCAGTACGGAACCGAGTCTTGGGTCATCGATGATGTTGCGACCAGAGAATACTTGCACGCAGCTTTGATCCGCCTGTACCGGCGATTGCTTGGAGTGAAAGGTGATGTACACCTCACTGACGATGAGATCCTCCATCGCACGGGTCTTCCTTCACCCACCGAAGTTCTTCGCGTTCAACGTTTGAGATACCTTGGCACTCTCTTCCGTTGCAGTGACATTGTTGATTGGGGCGTCCTCAATGCTGATGAGACTTGGCTCTGCCTACTTGAAGATGATCTGCGATGGCTTTGGTATCAGCTCCAAGGGGCCACACATTTGCGTGATCCTGTGGACCACATTGGGGAATGGTTGGCCATAGCTCGTGATCATGGAGGGTATTGGAAGCGCCTCATTCGACGGGGCCTTCAACATGCTCAACGTCAACGTGCTCGTGAACAGAGCCTCATTGTCTTTCACAGGAATTTTCTACAGTCCATGTCCGAACAAGGCTTCTGTTTTCCCGACCTCTCTGAGCCTGCTGATGCTCCTTCTTCATTGGCTGTCTTTGGCTGTATGAGCTGTGGATTGCGCTTCAAGTCGAGAGGAGGTGAGGGAGCACACATGTACAAGATCCACGGCCTGATCAATCCTGTCCGCCAACTCTTCCAAGACACGCAGTGTTTGGGATGCATGAAAGAGTACCACACGGCGGCCAAATTGAAAGCACATCTTGTGCGATCCGATCCTTGTAGATGTTATCTCCTGGGCTCTGGACATCGTTTTGTCCCTATGCCTGGTTGTGGATCACGGGCTGATGGACTTCTTGCGCAACAGCATGATCGCCTCCTTCCACCCTTGCGTCTCTTGGGACCACGTCCTGAAGGAGCAGCTCACAGGGACTTTGACCTCCTTAACTGGGATTTGCTTGCGGCCCTTTGCGATGCAGTTCTGGACCTACCTGCTCTTGAAGATCTAAGACCTGTACTTTGTCAACAGTTGGCGCAGCATCCTACTTCGTGGACAAGCTTTGGACCTACACTTGCAGCCTTTGGCGACATTCTGCGGGAGAATGACCATGATGAAGTTGTCCAGCGTCTTGGACTCGAAGCACTGCTGGCCGCTGTGGACCACCTCGCATTGCCAGCTCAATGGCCTTTTCTTGAGGCGCATACGCCACCTACTTCTTCCTCCCCGACTTTGGCGGAGTTGGAATACAAGTGCTACAGTGGTGCCCGGCCAACCTCATGGAGCCCGCCGCGCCAGTTTGGCCGACATAGAATCATTTTACATGCATTCTCTGGACGCCGCAGGGTAGGAGATTTCCAGTTCTTCCTGGACCTCATCATCAAGGACCAGGACGAGGGCTTTGTCGTACACACGGTTTCCCTCGATATTATTGTGGACAAACATCGTGGTGACATCGCCGATGCGAAGATTAGGGCCTTCTGGTTCCACGGCATTGCGCAGGGATGGATCATTGCCCTGTTAGCAGGGCCACCGTGTGAAACCTGGTCGAGAGCCAGGGCGGTGCAGCTCCCAGACAAGAAGGACAGAGCGCCTCGAGTTATCCGCTCTGGTGCCGATCTTTGGGGTCTACCACATCTTCGTCTTCGTGAACTGGATCAAATCGATACAGGCAACCTACTCCTTTGTTTCGCAGCTGAAGCATTTTTCAGACTGGCCTGCAGCGGTGGTGTAGCAGCCATCGAGCATCCCAAAGAACCTGAAGAAGAGGAGCTCCCATCAATATGGAGACTCCCTATCTTCTTGATGCTTCAAAGCCTGCCAGACGTGGAGCTCATTACCTTGAGTCAAGGACTCCTTGGCGCCCCCTCCATGAAACCAACCAGCCTCCTGACCCTCAATCTTCATGATTTGCCTCGAGCCATTGTTCGTCACAGACTGGTCCCTGACAATCCGAAGGGAGGTTCGATCGGCCGAGTTGCAGGAGGACAGTGGGCGACCGCTTTTTTGAAAGAATATCCACCCGCGATGAACAAAGTTCTCGCGGAAGAGTTTTGGCGTTCCATCACCCAGCTACCTGTGCATCCTGCAGCTGAGGTGGATGAAGAGTTCTTGTCAGTGTGCCAGGCAATGACCGTGGCGGATTACACGTCCAGCATTGGCAAGGACTTCGCTGGTTAGAGACCGCGACTGAATTCACATCGCAGAGCCGCGACGACAGTCCCAAAAGGCCGAATGGAAAAAAAAAAAAGTATAATATGTATCCAATTTTTCCCATGAAATTGGGATATTTTCCGCATCCAATGGTGGAAACAACGGTGCAGGCAGCATCCTCGGCGCGGCGGGTGCAGCCAGTGTGGTGAGCATTTTGGGTGCGATGTCCTTGGCGCGACCCAGCAGGTTGTGGAGGGCCGGCTACCAGTGCAGAGATGAATATTATGGTTGTCATGCTTACTATTACTATTACTTTTGCTATTACTATTATGTTTGTTATTATCATTTACTCTTCACTATAATGATGATGATGACGCTGATGCTGATGCTGATGCTTGTGCTATGATGATGATGATGATGATGATGATGATGATGATGCTGGTGATGATGATGATGATGATGATGATGATGATGATGATGATGATGATGATGATGATGATGCTGGTGATGCTGATGATTGTCAACTGTCAATGATGATTTTATTGTTACTAATTACTCATTGTTGTTTCCTGTTCAAATCTAGCATGGAACCCCAAAAAGGAATATTTGAACATCATATACTCCAGCTTTTACTCCAGCTTTTGGATTGTGGCTTCCTTGGCTTCTTACACGCTAGGAGCTCGAGCTCAGTGGTTCGTTGCGCCTATGATGCCTCCAAGGCACCACAGGGGTGCTACATTGCCTTGGCATCTCAAGAACCCAACCGCACATGTGTTGATCATGTAGTAGTAGTCGCTTTTGTTCAGTATGGATCATGCAAATTGAAATACCATGCACATCTGAGGCTTTGTGTATTTTGATCCATCCACCAAATGTTTCTGTGTTTCCTCCCAGGAAATCGGCGCCTGCGACCCACTCCTCTTCTGGGATCCCATCGGATCCTTGGCTGATTTCAACTGGCCGATGCTTTCAACTCCCAAACTTTTTTGGGGTTTCCTGTTGGGTCTCAGGGAACTTTCAGGCCCTAGGATTTTTCTAGGATAGAACAAATGCTGGATTTTCTTCTGGTAAAGAATGAAAATCCAGCCAACAACAGCCAACAGTAGCCAATATCTCCATTTTGGGTATGCACATTAAGTCATCATTAAGTTCACTTATCGCCATCTGCCGGCTGCACCAAGGAGGACTTTGACCGACGAAGGGCCGTGGAATTGAAGCACGGCAGGATCTGCATGTTCGCCACCATCGGCGACTTGGATTCATGTGGTCTCTTGGAAATGGTGAAGCACTTGTGTCCTTTTTGTTGCATGGCAAAAATGAGTCTTTTTTAACCAAGATGATGAAGAAAAAGGTGACGATGATGAAGATGATGAAGATGATTAAGATGAAGATGATGATGAAGATGATGATGATGATGATGATGATGATGATGAAGATGATGATGATGATGATGATGATGATGATGATGATGATGATGATGATGATGGAGATGGATTTTGGAGTCTCCCAAGACTCGGCGTTGAGCAGTCTCAACATATCGGCATAAAAGGATGCGCTCTCACAGACGGGCACAATCTAAAGTTTCTGTTGTCACCCCAGGGGCTCTTTGTCTTAATAGAGAGGTGCCCAGCCTTTGGAAACCTGTTGGAAAGAGAGTCACTGGACAACAAGACTCAAGTCTGCCAGCATCCGATTTTCATGCATCTCTGAGCAAGAGAGGAAATGTAAACATATTTCATGAACGGGGGCATTTTGGAGGATGCACCTGCAGAAAGTGATTCAATGCCCTGCATGCGGAGTGTCTAGAGCGCGGGCCAAGGTATGCTCTGGCCCGATGTGCCGCTGCCTTAGACCGTGTCAATTCAGTTGCATAGGGTATGGGACTATCCTGATCAGCGGCTGCTTCTAATCAAGTCAACGGATGGGTTTCAAATATTGGACACTATGATCTTGAACAGGAGCACATTCCAGCTACGCAGCTACACCAGGATTCCAGTTTAAGACTGCGTATATGAACCAAACGTTTGACAAACGATACGTATTGATTCCGTCAAAGGCCTGCTGATTCATTCGACCTACCCTCCTACAACCTGCTGAGGTTCGGCAAATTCGATGGCTATTTATCACCATCGCAGGACTTGATGCTTGGATGAGATCTTCTCCTTGATCACATCAAAACCAGACTTTTGCGTCAGCAGATTCGCTGAACTGCTGGTTGCGACAGCCACCGCAAGTGACACAGGAAGTATTTTGATTGTTTGAACAACAAGCAGCAAGATTGAAGGAAATGACTATGAATCGGGTGCAGCCAGTATGCACATTTTAAAGGTTTTATTCCATTCAGTGAATCCCAAGAAACCCGCAGATTGACCATTGATGCGATTGTCATTCCTCCACCTTTTCAAATACATTTGGATTTCAATTTATAGTTGTATGCAACTGACAGGAACTCAGATTTTGACCCAGATCCAATTTTTATCTGCGATGGATTTGCCGAGGAAGTTCGCAGATGTGCCTTCTGGCCTCGCGGCCATCAGCAAGGTGCGTCAGGGTCAGCTTGTCTCAGTGCTGTGGAGGTTGCAAAAAGATCCAAAACTGCCAACAATGAATTGAAACATGATGGAACATGCATTGCTTATGAGTGGACTTGCAAAGTTGTCCTATTTTCTTCAAATATGGCCTGGCCTCTTGCGAGATGGCAATGGATGAATACAGGCTTCTGT
>BGPT01000132.1:310097-320097 GCA_003297045.1 Symbiodinium sp. clade C Y103 | reverse complement strand
CAATCTATTGATTGTTTTTTTTCATGAGAGGAAGCGGACTCAAGCGGTTTTGCATTATTTTCTGGACACACCCAAAGCGGAGGGTGATCCCAAGCTGGCATCTCCCATCTTCAGGGCCTCACCAACAACATCTTCGGACCCTACGTGGGCGATGCAGGTTTCGACCCTGCGGGCTTTGTACCTTGGCGGCATGGCGGATCCAGGTGGCATTCAAAAGATACCACTGACGATGTGATATGGTTGATCGGGTTGGTGTTTTGTATATATATATATAACATACACAATATTTGTACATATATATCTCTTAATTACCCGTTTATTTATATTGTTTTCCTCGCGGGGAAACCACCCAGCAGCAATGAATTTGGGATGGAAGGACGACTTTTGAAGATGATTTCAGGCGAAGAATCAGCGATTGCTCCCATGGTGCCCATTTGGGCGGCTTCCAGATTTGGGGCTCCTTGGGATGGTGAAACTTGGTGAGAAGCCAATGACACAGAAAGTTCTGGGTTTTGACTTGACCCAAGCCGTTACCCACTCCAAACTTACAAAGACAGATGGACTTGCGGGCTGAAAGACAGCAATTCTAGGGACTATCTTCCTGTGAATGGTGAGTTGGTCAGGGCGTTGGTTGCACAGAGTCCCCCCAGTGACGTGACAACGTTTCTTGTCCTTCAAATCATTTACTACGTTGTGTTTTCTCCACACTGCTTCTGTGAATGGCTTCCAGAATAGATTGTCATAGCACATTCATCTTAGATTCCATTCTTATACGTTGCAATTTGCAGTTCTTTTCATGAACAATCCTATCCCTGCCTAAACGACTTCTTCAACACAACACTCCCAAACCGATTTAGTGCAGATGGAACGGATAAGCTCATCAGGGTTCATAAATCTTTTCCTGGCACCTAAACGGAGTTCCTATATAATTATATAAATGTATTTCTCACATGGGGCCTGTGAAAGGGTACAGTAAGCCTTCAGAAAGGACATTTACAGGTCCATCTCGGTAAAAAAGTGATCCTCACCTGGCAGGTACCGTGAGGCCGAGCTGGCGCACGGCCGAGTCTGCATGCTTGCTGTTTGGAGCTCCAAGAGGGTACGATTTGGTGCGAAGTGCGGATCATCAAATCGACAACTCTATATGGGATGCAGGTTTCACGAACCCAACAAAAATGCGACTTAGGCTCATGCAAGCTCAGAAGTTCCAAGCCACTTCTAACTGCATCAAAGTTGATTTCTTCACGCTGAGACCCTTGGCTACACGGTCCAGACCTCCGGTGCCAAGACGGGGCCCTGGCAGGACAAAGACGAGACCAAGATTTTGTTTGAGTTTGCATGTACAGCGGTTGGCAAACCTGCCATTTGGGGACCTCCCAAGACAGAAAATGATCACCTACAGTATTGGAAGACAGATGCGGATGAAGCCACTGGCTGAGGTTCGAGCCTTTCATCACTCGCTATCCGACGGATTCCGCGGATCCCCTGAAGGCTGCAACCCAGGCACACTGCTGAGCCACCAAAATGGCATGGAACATGTCGAGAACAAATGGCTTTCAGAAGCCTCAAAAAGATTCATTTGGGTCTCAAAACTTGATACGATATGATGCATATATATATATATATAAAATATATATCTGTGTACACATACATATACATACACATACACATAATTTACAATGTCATAATTACATTGTCTGTCTGTCTGTCTATCTATCTATCTATCTTGATTGTATGTATAGCCATATAGCCTCACAGAGCTTTCCCATTTCCATCACCAGGTGCCCATCATCGGCTGGCTGCAGATCCTGGTGGTCATCGCCTTGTCGGAGCTGTGGAGATACGAGCGCCTCGTTGTGATTTCAGACCCCGCTGTGGAGATGGGGAATCTGGCGAAATGGATGGGGAAAGCATGGGAAAATATGGGAAAATATGGGAAAATGATGATGAATCCCCTGCTACTATGGCAATTTCAATGGGGAAGATGTTGGAAAATGATGATGCTCCTGTGGACTTTGAGGTTTTCCCCTGAAATTTCAGACAAACTCATATGAAGAATATCAAAGGATATCCATGTCTGAGAGTTCCTCACCCAAATATGATATGATTGAAAATTCGCATATGTTGCACATAAAGCTGTTCCTTGTCACTGTCGTTTGGTTTGGTGCCAAACGTGATCATGAATCAATCAGTCCATCGGCCCCACCTCCATGCTCAGCGATGCCTCAGGAATGTCATCACCAAGTACAGTGCCGGGGTGCCAAGTGCAGAAGAGCTGCTTTTTGGTGGTTTGCACCTGGCATCAATCAGGACATATTAGGACATTCTTCTTCAAATGTATATACACGCATCATATAGATAAATAAATAAATGAATGAATGAATGAATTAATGAATTAATAAATAAATGAATGAATGAATGAATGAATGAACAAATGAATAAATGAATAGATAGATATATTTGTAAAGAAATAGATTAAACAAAATAAATAGATAAATCAATAAATAAAATAAATCCATCAATAAATAAGTATAAAGTATATATATATATATATGGAGATATGTATCCAATCTTGGCAGGAAGCTACATTTATTACATGAAAAGCCAACTTTCAAAAGTAACTCTACTTTGGCTGAATCACTACAGTATATTCCAACAGTCCTTCCAATCGTCTCAGCGTTTCAGAAGCTAAGGAAGGTGTGCAGCCAGGAGATTTGGGTTTGGGGCCCCAAACGTTGCCAAATGGTGTGGAGAGCTGCAAGATTTCACCTCCGTACTCCCGTGAATCTTAAAATTGCTGGGCAATGGATGTTCATCTGGTGATTCTTTGAAGGATGCATCATCTCCTATATCTTTGGAACAGCTGCACATGTGAGACGGGAATTCATTGCCTGGAATCTGAGGCTGGAACCCAACTGCCCCCATGAGCAGCAAGCGACCCAAGTGGTTTGGACCAACCTTCACCGCCAACTACAAGCCTGAGGCTGGAATGTGGTGGCCTCTTGCTGACATGGGAACATCACCTGTGTGGCCTTATTTTGAACTGGGCATGGATCATTTTATTTTCATCCTTCTGCTACTAAAGTTGCTGAGATATTGGGATGGTTTGATGATTTTCTGTGATTTTTTGTTTCCTTCTAAGATGATGTCTCCCTTCCAATTTCCATTCACTTTCTGAAACATTTGGGTCCCGGGACTGCCCCAGCAGGAGTGGAACAACATGCGACTGAGGGAGATCAAGCACTGCCGATTGGTCAGATCCCTAGAGTGCCGGTATCCCTCGGTTGCCAGCTGTTGGGTCAGCACCTTTTTCACAGCTGTAGGATTTCATGAACATATATGAACAGGTTGCTGTATCTGCAGTTGCTGCTTGATGTTCTTCTCAAAACATTTCTGCGTTGCTCAGACTTGGTTTTGAACTGTATGGTTTTGTGAAGGTGCATTTGATCTTAGAGAGTGAAGCTAGTGCATCACACAGACAGATAGAGAAAGACACGATGTACAGACCTACGTGTGGGTCCTGGGCAAAGTGTTCAGAAATTCAGACGCCCTGAGGCCATGGTGGGATTTTTCTTCATGGTTCTCACCAACGCATCAACAGGCGGGGTCACGCAAAACGTGTCACTCGTTTCCATCTCCAGAGATTTGTTGAAAGACACCTGCCATTGCCGAATCCATATTTGTTGCCCAACTGGCAATTCCTCTGCAGAATGCTTGGACCAAAAAAAAATCGATGAACTCCGGAAAGAAAAAGTCAGTTTTTCCCCAGAGGTGGAGGCTTTACCACTAGAAGTCAGCACAGTTGTTGGTTCCAGTGGCCAGTGCTGCCGAGGTCAGGGCCCTTCGTTGATCCCCAACTTCACCCAGGCAGAATTCCAATCCACGGTAGGGAGTCCCCAGACTTGGCTCCTTCAGCCGGTGCTTGGGCCTTGTAAATATATACTGCAAATAAAATATAGTATAAAAATATGTATGTATGTGTATGTGTATGTGTACGTGTATGTCGGTCAGTTGAGGTCGGCGACTTCATCCCCAAGGGTCTTTAGGCAAGGAAGCTCAGTGGCTTGGGATGGCTTGAACTGGTTTGAGCTGAAGGTTGGGACTTAGAATTCCACGTCCTGAAGGGGATATATATATATAATTATATATATATATAATTACATATATTTATATGTATACATACACGCATATGTACATGTATATACATACTGCATACATGAAACATATAGTCATGGATTGTATATGCACAGTGCCACCGTCACCTTTCTGCAGTATTAGGTATTAGTATAGCGGATTGGTATATCTGCGGATCCAACCCCGAATGCAGCTGTTGTTTTTCAACGAGGCACAATGCACAAACCCGACCTTCGTGCGGTGACAATCATTGGTCGGAAAAAAATCCAGGGGAGCGCCCTGCGGCCGCAACTGAAGCTGCACCTAGGGGTTTTCCAAGGTTTTCCTGCAGATTTTCCCTCAAACCAATTCTGGGAATCTGCCCCTCAAGCTTTTGAGGCAGCTAAATTTATGTTGCCCCTACCAAGCTAATTCTGGAAAGCTTAAGTTTAAAAAAAAGCGAAAAAAAACGATTTAGCCATTTTGAAAAAAGTGAAAAAAAAGCGATTGAAAAAAAACGCGAAAAAAAGCAAAAAAATCCAATAAAAAAGCAACAAAAAAGGAATCAGGAACCAAAACTCGGCAATTCTTCGTGTTTTGCATTCCCAATCGCATTTTTTTCCGCATTTTTCCCGCTTTTTTTTTTTGCTTTTTTTTTTTTGCATTTTTTTGCATTTTTCTTCAGTTTTTGCAACTTTCTACTTCTGCTGCATTCCCAATCGTATTTTTTTCGGTTTTTTTTTCCGTTTTTTTTTTGCTTTTTTTTTTTTTTTGCTTTTTTGTCGCTTTTATCGCTTTTTTTTTGATTTTTAAAATCGTTGTTTTTTTTCCGCTTTTTTTTTTTTGCAATTTTTAAAAAACAAGGTTTACAGGAGTTAGCTTGTATAGCAGGCGACATAAAGCTAAATCGGAAGAGAAGAACTCAGATTCGGCTTTGCAATTCGTGCAAAATCTTTTTGGGGCAGAGAAGCTGGTGCGACCCTTGTGAAGGTTTAACCCTTTTCAATTTTCATTTGCGATTTTCCTTTTCTTGTCATATTGACATGTCCTAGCAACCAGCAAGCAGCCTTGAAGCCAGCAACGGACTCTCATCAGAATGCCTGAATTCTTTCGCAGCACTACAGCCAAAAGCGCTTGGGTTTCTGGGGCGTATTGCTGGTTGCCGCGGAATGGAAGGAGTGTTTGTGCGGGTAATGGTTCTGAAATTCAGTGGTTGTTGGATTCAGCCTGCATAGGACGCCTGACTGACAAGCCCAAAAATGCCCATCAACAATGTAGAGATTGGAAACAAGGAAGCACCTGATGATCTTTACGGAGATGTCCCAAGGCCACTATAATTTATGAGCTCGATACCCATCTTTGTAGTCATTGTACCTATATAATTAGTCTTTGAAAGTAGGGCGCGCATTTGTTTAACCCGAAGCTGGTAAAACGAGATGCGCCTTCCAGACTGGCATCCAGCTGCGATTTCTTGCATTGCCAAGCGAACATCGCATTGTGGCCACTGCAGAGGATGTAAGAGCGAGGACTGACAAATATTTGACAAGATGCTTCAGTGGTTCCGCAGAAAGCTTTGCAGAGGAGTACTTCGATTCAGAATTGTTTTGCGGTATCTCAGGCACCTACATCACTCCAAATCTGAACAAACACAACCTTCAAAATGAACATGTAGCGTATGCATGAACCTCCAGATCCGGTGAACGGCACGGACACCAAAGGATGCTGCGGCGCTAAAAGGTCTCAGTGAGAAAAAACATGTTCAAATACACGCAACATGTTGTTCAGCTGATTCAGCCATTGATCTAGCAGTGCTTCATTCAGCAAAGCATATTCAGATGGTGCAGTTTGGCTGTCAGACCAAGGAAACTTCTAGCAGTTATTCATTAGCCATGTCCTTCTGCAATTTCCTCGCTTGCGATGACACAGAGGAGAGGCCTTTGTTGCAGCCGATGGAAATTTCAGACGACTCACACTCACGTGGTTCAGAAGACTCAGACATAGTGCCCGGGTGCTGTGATTGCACCGATGCCACAAGACACCAGCGATCGCTGCAACCAATTGAAATTTCAGAAGAGCAAAGAGTATCTGAGCGAATCCCCCCATGCTACTATGATGGTGAACCGATACTTTACTTTTCAACGAGGCCCCTTGGTTGAACTAGCGGCTCCGCTGTGAAATGTGGCTGTCACACTTTCTTATCAGTTAAGCGGTGCTCCGCTTTTGAGCCGCGGTTGGGCCATCTATTCCGTTTTTGTGGATGCTGAGCGTGGCCATGTTGCTCCATGTCGCATTTTTCTTTTTGATCACTTGCTGTTTCAGGCGAGGTTTTTCTCAGACAGTTTCACCTGCGAGTATTGGTTGTGTGGCTCTTTGTGTGGTTTTGCGTTTGTTTCTTTAGCTGTTTGGAGATCGGCAGTGTGAGGATGCATTTGGCAGCGTGAATTTGCACCATACACTAGAAACACTTTAAATTCTCTCAAGAACAGATAGCCAGATAGCTGCTTCAATTGCGGAAGTGCGCAGTATGGCTCGGGATTGTGCAGAATGTCGGCGCATTAACACAATGGTGCCTTCCTGAAGAATTTGTAGTCCCTGGAGCTTCTACTATTAAGAAGCTGGATAGGCAGTTCATGGTGCTTATGTTTCTCCATCCTTAAACTTAAGTTGTGAACATGCTTCCTCCGTCTCTTCAACCTGATGATCATGAAATCTGATCTTTATCCTTCCGTTCTGTTGCTCTTCTGTGTTTACTTGCTACTCTCAATTGTTTGTGCTACAAGTATTTGTTTTTTTGCTCTCAATTGCTTGTCATACAAAGTAATTAAAGTACTGTACCCTTGTCTTCATAGTTCGTCTGCATGGTCAGCCTTGTTGCCCACCCCTTATCATTTCTATCTTTCGTTCTCGTTCCCGATTTTTGAAATGAACATGAGCTGTGGAGATGCTTTATGTTCTCTTGTTTTGTATTGTCAAAGGCGGTGCCACGGGGACAGCGCCTACCCAACCAAGCCAATTTGGACATGGGCCCTTGCCATTTGGCTGCTGCCATTGCGGCTGGTGGCTGAACCTTGCCGGACAAATCAAGCTCAAAAGTTACTGTTGNCCAAGCCAATTTGGACATGGGCCCTTGCCATTTGGCTGCTGCCATTGCGGCTGGTGGCTGAACCTTGCCGGACAAATCAAGCTCAAAAGTTACTGTTGACTGTCCACATTTACTGCGCTCCAACCCTTCTCCATCTTCCTCAATCCCTGAGGAACATCAAGCCTTGAGATGTGCATTGCCACCCTATGTCCGAGATATGCTCAAGTACGAGTCCAATGAGATTGCTCTCGAGTTGAAAATGTTTGACGTCAGCGGCATTTCTGTGCCTTCTACCTATTGGGTATGCTACTGCCTGCTTGCTACGGCCTTGGATTTTGATGACGTTATGACGGACGTTGCTTGAGATGGCAGCATGTCCTTCGGAGGCAGGAGTCCGACATTATCACCTTCTGAGAATTAGTTAAAACAAATCCAGTTTGCTTTCATTTGCTTTCCATCTTCAGGTGCGGATCTTTGCTCGGAAGGGAACACCACCGCTCTGAGGATTCATTGGTGGCGCCACAGTGCGTTTCACTTCTCGGGCATCCCGCTTGCACTGATCTTGTCTCTCGTCCAAACAGTGATCAGATTTCCAATCCGGTTAACCACTGAGGGACATACAAATAGTAATTTTAGCATTTTTTTGGCTTTTACATTAGCATTTCAGAATAGCATTTCCCAACAGTTTGCTTTTAAATTAGTAAAAATTAGTGGTTCTTTCGTCGAAAAAGCAAAAAGACACGCAAGAAGCACTAATTTTTACTAATGTTAGCCAATGTTAGCCAATTTCTATTAATTTTTACAATTTGTTTTGCTATTTTTTACTCTTTTTGCAAAAATTCCCTTGGCGTCAATGTTGATGTTTACCTGTTACGCGGACAATGTTGATGTTTGGGGTGGTTAAACATCATAAACATCGACATTCTCAATGTTGATGTTCAACCCCTGTGAAGAAATCAATGGACCTTGGAAGTGCAAAATCATCATACATATATTATCATCGAAGGAAGTTTAGAAGTCAAGGACAGAGGAATTGTTTTGAGGGAAACAGATTAAGCGTTTCAAAACCATGCGCAGCAGAGCTGTTGGCTCTCAGAGAAGCAAATTGCCCTGCAACCAGTGGATCTGCGCAGGCTGGGTTTGTAAGGTGTGTTCAGCCCAGGCAAGAGCTGAGTGATTATGTCATGAACCGATCACTATTCAAACAGATTGGATTCACTGCCCTCCGCAGGGGATCCCGTCCGGGTGGATCCGCAGATGCCAGAGGTGAGAGTTTTGGTTCTTGATTGCTTTTTTTCTGCACACACACATGTGCATTACATATCAAACATACAACCTATATGATGTGATACAACATACGAACGTACTTTGTTGCGTTTTGCATTCAGTGTCGTGGCGTCGGTTGTCCGGCTTCCAGCCATGAGGCTGAAGTCCGAGTGGTCGCCTCCTGCCCAGAAGATCTCCACGATCAAGTGATGGATATTTGCCGGGAGTTGGGTATGCACAAAGCCTTCGGCAAAGCAGGTGATTTCATTGACGCGATCAAGAGCGGGGCCAAGTGGTTTGACCTGTGGAAAGCGAAGGTTTGCCAGACTGTGCTGGTTGCCACGATGCACTCAAAGTGCTCTGTGGTGAAAATTGTTTGCATTCGAGGTGGCCCCCATTGTGATGAAGAATTTCATGCTACTACGGATCTGGTAAAGGCCGTCGAGGATGACATGATGAAGCAGAACCGCCGAAAGATCGAGGTGGTAAGCCAGTGGATGAGCATGGCATACTTTGAAAAAAACTTCTGTAATTCGGCCAGTCAGTTTGCGATGACGTTCGAGTTTTAGTTCGATGCGGTGTTCAATTTGTTGGTGTTAGTTGTAAGTTGTGAGGCTTTATGCCGTTTGATTTGCTCAGGTAGTGAGGGGAAGCAGGACAGAAAGGGCCGAGGGTGTTGCGTGTTGCCCCAGATGTGTATAGCGACCAGAATGTTTCCAGCTGGTGGTGGTGGTGGTGATTCCAGATGTGCGCTTTTATATGGGTAGGGATTTGTTTAGGGATGTGTCTTTCTCTACTGACTGTGTTGAACATGTTGAGATACATTACCCCATGCAAGGATGACACGTGCAACTGAGAAATGTTATCAGTTTCAGCTGCGTGCACAGCATGTGCAGGTCAGCATTTACAAGTGGCTCAACGCCCAGTGAAGAAGTCTGTGCTCTTGTGAAGCCTGCAACTCTGACTGTTCGATTTTTTCTGCTTTAATCTGTGGTTGCTTCGTGCTTTGCCTGTTTTCAACGCTATTTGGTGATTTGTTGTTTTTCTTCCCCCACTTCCTGCAAGTTTCTCTTTTTCCCCACCTGCCAGGTGAGGGTTGTTAGATTTCATAAGAGCTCTCCGCGCCCAGCTTCTTCTTCTTCTTCTTCTTCTTCTTCTTCTTCTTCTTCTTCTTTCTCCGCCTCCTCCTCGCCAGCTCCAGATCGCAGTGGGCACTGCTGGACCTCAGCTGCCAGCTCCAGATCGCAGTGGGCACTGCTGGACCTCAGCTGCCAGCTCCAGATCGCAGTGGGCACTGCCGGACTTCAGTCGCGACTGCCAGATCCCAGTGGGCACTGCCGGACTTCAGTCGCAACTGCCAGATCCCAGTGGGCACTGCCGGGCTTCAGTCGCGACTGCCAGATCCCAGCCGCGAGCCCCAGACCCCAGTCGGCACTGCCGGACTTCAGCCGCGAGCTCCAGATCGCAGTGGGCACTGCCGGACTTCAACCTGTATACATGCCAGATTGACTGCCAGAAAGAATGCCAGATAGAATGCCA